>JARJLU010001935.1:10627-75402 GCA_030272975.1 Sparidentex hasta | reverse complement strand
ACTTTTTCAACACAATCCCTGAATATTTTTTCTTGTATTTCTGAATGCAGGGTCAATGCTTAAATTTGTCCAAGGAGGAGCTCAAGGCCAGGAGGAAGATCTAGAGCAGCCATCAACCAGCAGATCGAGATTGACGTCTGTGTTAATTGAAAAGTACTTATTGACAAGTTGTTTTGAAATTAAAGCAAATTGCACTGATAAATTAATTCATGTTCATTCCGGGGGAAGGGGGCATGGCTGTGTGTGTGTGTGTGTGTGTGTGTGGGGGGGGGGGGGGGGGGCACTACAAAGCATTTGTGCTTAGGGCACCCAAATGGCTAGCAACGGCCCTGTGTTAGAGAGATAGCAGAGAATTGAATTGAAAAGAAAAAATGCATATGGAACCAGAGTGTGCCACACTTGTTCATGTTTTCTTGTCAACTCTAATACCATGACACAATTTGATCCAATCAATGATAAAAATCTGCAAGACATCATACAGCATTTGAAATCTTCCTCCTGCTGCCTTGACATTTTACCAGCAGGGTTCTTTCAGACTGCATGACTCCAAATCTGCTGCAGATTGTCAACATGTCTGTTCTCTCAGATGTCTTCCCCCAAGCCATGAAGACTGCAGTCATTAAACCACTCCTGAAGAAGAGAAATCTAGATACATCTCTTTTATTTTACATAAAATAATTGAAAAGGCTGTTTTTCAACAGCTGAACAATTACTTAATAATAAATGGCTGTTTTGATGTCTTCCAATCAGCATTTCAACCACATCACAGCACTGCGACAGCTCTTGCCAAGGTCCTCAGTGATATTCATTTAAACACAGACAGTGGAAAAATTTTAGTCTTAGTATTTCTGGATCTCAGTGCTGTGTTTGACATGGTCGACTATAATATACTACTGGACCGACTGGAAAACTTGGTTGGACTCACTGGTACAACACTAAATTGGTTTAACTTTTAACTTGACTTTGTGTCTATTGGTAATAACACATCTGAACGGATGAAAATCACAAGGGAGTACCCCAGGGCTCCACTCTGGGGCCTCTACTATTCAACATTTACATGCTCCCTCAAGCTCAAACTCAGATAATGGAAAACAATGAAATTTGCTACCATAGTTGTGCAGATGACACATACATTTATATAACCATATCACCAGGGGACTATATTCCCATACAAACGCTGAGTAGATGCACTGAACTAATCAATGATTGGATGTGTCAGAGTTTTCTTCAGTTAAACAAAGATAAGACTGAAATAACTGTTTGGATCCAAGGAAGAACAACTAAAAGTCTCTGCTCAGCTTCAGTCTGTAATGTTGGAAACTACAGACCAAGCCAGAAACCTTGGTGTAATCATGGACTCAGACCTGAATTTCAGCAGCCACACTAAGACATTTACAAAGTCAGCCTACCATTACCTTAAGAATATATCCAGGATGAGAGGACTCATGTCTCGGTAAGATTTGGAGAAACTTTTCCAGCATTTATCTTTAGCAGACTTGACTAATGTGATGGTGTCTTTACAGGACTGTCGAAAAACTCCATCAGACAGTTGCAGCTGATTCAGAGCACTGCTACTCGAGTCCAAAAAAGAACCGAAAAAGTAGATCACGTCACTCCGGTCCTTAGAACTTTACACTGACTTCCTCTATCAAAGAATAGATTTTAATATCCTGCTGTTGCTTTATAAAGCCCTAAATGGTTTCGGGCCAAAATACATTTCTGATCTGCTGCCACATTATGAACCATCCAGACCTCTGAGATCGTCAGGTACCGGTCTGCTTTCAGCCCCTAGAGTCAGAACTAAACATTGGAGCAGCAGCATTCAGTTACTATGTGCCACATATCTGGAACAAACCCCCTGAACCCCCCTCCAACTCTCACCTTTTTTAAATCAAGACTAAAACCATTTCTGTTTGCTACTGCTTTTAACTGAAGCAATTTCAAGTCTTTAAGCTGCGCTGTGACTTATTCTACAATCTTGTCTTTTTTAAACCTTTTCTATTTTAGCCTACTTGTTTTAATGTTTGTTTTTTTATGTCTTCTTACTTGTTTCTGAATGCAGTTTTTAATGTCAATTAATGCAATTAATGTATTTGTCTGCTCCTGTAAAGCACTTTGAGTTGCCTTGCGTCTTAATTGGCCATACAAATAAACTTGCCTTGCCTTCTTCCAGTGATCCGCACCTCATTACACACCCCTTGGTGTGGGTAACATTTCTATGGTATAGGTTTTGATCGATTTTTTGCTGTTTTTATTATTTACCGCTAGTATCCTCCCCCAGACTAAACTTGCCCTTTCTGTCTAACCTTCCTTTCAAGTGAGTCACTACACCAATGCCTATGCCCTGACCCAGCTGTGCGGAGTGCTCGTGGCTCCCTTGAATGGCCTCATCATGGACAGACACAAGCATAAGCCTCTGGATCCAGGTTAGCTGGCTAGCTTTCTTCAAATCAAAGTGTGGAATAAAGCTTTCTATTTGACTGAATGTTGGGCTATGTGTCGCTCTTAGTTCTAAACAAAATGGCTAATTTTGTTATAGAGCGGCACAACCCCAACGAACAAACCCATTTTGTTCTCCTTTGAATTAAATCTCAACCGAAACACAGAACTCGTGTGATGACTAACAGTGAGTCAAAGTAAATGTTGAGCTTTTGAGTTCTTCCTAGATTATACACTCCCAAAAGAATCGTTTTAAGGGTTTTCCAAAATAAAAGTGTTGAACTTCATTTTCTATACTTGCCTGAGTTGTCCTTTAGGTATTTTCTATATTGGCAGTTTCTATAAAGACTCCACAGTTTACCCAGCATCATCTTTCATCTTTCTCAGGAAAGACCACGCGGGAAGCCGACCTCCATGTGTCCTCTCTCGCCCTCTTCCTGACCTCCCTACAGTGTTTCCTCCTCTGTGTGTGTTTCACCTCTCCTATCCTCCCCCTGCAGTACCTCACCTTTTTCCTGCAGGTACTCAACAGCAGCTTCTTTCACGGGGGCCGCTACGCCTTCGCCAGCATCGCGTACGTACACACTTCCTTCTTAATTCCACCACACTTCAGAGCAAACAGCAAATTCCATCAGCAATATCTTTTTGAGCCTTCGGAATTTGCTGCTACTCCACCGTCTTCATTGTCTCCTCTCTCCCTTTCCATCGCTCCCTCAGCTTCCCGATGTCTCATTTTGGGAAGATGTCAGGACTGGCGATGACATTTGCAACTCTGGCGCTGCTTCTCCAGCTTCTGTTCCTGCACCTCATCCAGCATCAGCTGCACGGTGATCCACTCTATGTAAGTGGCCAGAGGTTTTGTGATAAGCTTTAAATAAAAACCTATTGAATCATCTTGGACCGCTTTAAAAAGCAGTTTTTTCCATATTCCTCTACAGGTAAATGTAGGCGTCACCGTGCTGTCTCTGCTTGCTTTTGCTCACCCGATACATGTTGGCCTCTACTGCAGAAAGCTGGCCAAACAGAGAGACAGAACAAGAAGTGGAAAAACAAGGGTCTGGAATGCTGACTTCACCCAGTGAAATAAATGTGAAGAATGAAACAAAGAGTTGTATGACGCATACATTATGAGGATAGTTTCTCACTGGGGAAACAGTCGCCTGCAGAATCGCACAAATGATTTACCATGTTTTAATGAATCATGTCAACTTTACACTGTTTATTGAAATGATTTTCAGTGCATTTGTGAACAAAGAAGTATAAAGTCTTTAGTGCCACCAGACTAAGCAGCCTGTATTCTGATAACTTGCCTCCAGTGATGTCACTTAGTGGCTTAGTTGCTGTCACGTTCCTTTGTTATCATCCAGGGGGAACAGGGAACGGCAACACGACAAACCAAGGATTCAAACAAGTCAAAGTTGATGGGTAAAGAAAAATGTTTAATGAGGATGAACTTAAACTCACAGCTTGGTTTACAAAATGTGGGGGAGGAAAGGAGGAGGGTGGAGTGCCAAAGAAATGAAATCAATAAAACAAAACAAGGCATATACTTATTCTTAATCAACAAACAAAACAACCCTGTCTTTTCTAAAAAAACATGAGCGGCTCCACCGCTAAACTAGTGTATTTAGACAGAGTTGCCTAGGTGATGATATGTATAGGGCACCCCAACTTACCTAACTCCCTTCCTCATCACACACACACACACACACACACACACACATATACACACACACACACACACACATATATATATATATATAGCAAAAGATCACACTGTCACTCAGTTCTTTACTATCAATGTTATATAGTGTCTGCCTTTCAATGAGTTTGCTCAGTTTAAAATTAGAAATGAGGTAAACTAGGCGGGGACCTGCAGAGGGCAGTAGAGAGCTCCACATGGACCGCAGGAGCACTGGAACCTGGGACAAGCTCTCAGGATAATTGGTCGATAGAAAAGTCATTTATGTGTGTGCAGTGGTAATAGCAAGTGTGATCAAAAAAGGAACAAAAAGAAAGAAAAGGAAAGAAAAGAAAATCCAAAATGGACTAAAGACAGCAGTTCCTAATGATGCCACCATCATAAAAACAGCGTGTTTTCAAAATAAACAGCCAACACGTGTATTTTGGTCTCATTAGTGAGTTTGCATTGCATTTATAGTTATTCACTGTGTGTGATTCAGGGGCTTACGTTAAAATGTCCCCATCATGTCGGCTAAGTAACAGAAAATCCCTCAGATTAGCCTGTAATTCACGAGTAATCTGTTGATGAGGGAGAGCCTTATGTTAATGTGTCCACCTGCTGACACCGGGGCGGACCGGGACGCAGAGAGAGAGACAGAGGAGCCGTCAGACGCGCTGCGGCTCGGAGGAGGCTGAAGATTCCCCGCACAGGAGGATGTTTGAATGAGCTGGAAAAAGACGAGGTGAGGATTATTTCATGTAGACTGATACTGCAGGTGTCGGAGCACTGATGCGGGTTTTGTCCTAGGAGCTGGGTGAGTGGATTCAGCGTCCTCCGCACAGAGAAATAGACCGTCTATGGACATCACTGTCCTCTCATATTTACATCGAAAAGTCCACTCGTGTTGTGTTCGAGGATAAATGACCGCAGACGTTATAATGGACTAATGTCTTGTGTCCACGTCGCGCCATGCGCCGGTGCTCACAGATTAAGTGACCTAATCTGGATTATGGTCAGAGCCGCCTGGCGATAACCGTCCTCATGTCGCCATGTGCGTGGGACACTAGACTCAGAAAAAAAGGACATCTTTTCTTATTTTATTTTTTAGATTTCGGTGAATTTTATTTGGAAATTCATATTTCATTGGTACAGGCAACAGTATTCATTAACACAGTGGTGGGAGACGTTTATTCAGGTATCACAACTGAAAAACACCTGACTGACAACAACATTTAGTGAAAGTGTCCAAAAACAAAATTAAAACAAACAAACAAAAAAAACCGTGTTACTTTCAGTTCAGAATGTCCCAGACAGAGCTTTTAAAGCAGTTTTTGATATTTCAGTGTAAAATATATAGTATGTGGTGCTGCAGATGAGAGATGGTCAAACACCAAGCTTTTATTAGCTTTTATTTTTAAAGACATATTCACACACCAGCAGAGCACAGGTGATGACTGAGTAGAGGCAGTATCTCCTCAGCTTTTATGATATTTAGGAACAATACATTCAGTTTGTAACAGTTACAAGAATAGATATGATCTCTTACACTATCCCAATCATCTCCACCTCCATCTCATGATACACATACACTTCTTGTACACATCAACCATTGTTGTGTGTCATTCATCAACCTATAAGGTCAAAACACTTATACATACTTATTCAATAACCCCCTTCAGGATGAACTCCTTTCCTAAGTTACTTTATGTTAATTTTTGCGGCACATTATCCCACATACCATACATGAACACATCCCTTCACACTCTGCAACCATCCACATAGCATAACAAGACAGAGCACAGGTTGGAAGCACAACAATAATGTTGTTTCTATTGTTAAGTTTCATATGTGAACACAATACATCAAAATAACAACACAGGTATTTTATCGTCATTCTTTGGTATTGTGTTAGCAGCATCTTGACGTTAACGTTGGTCAGTGTGGGTGGCTGCATGTGTAGGTACTGAGTTATATTTCATAATAGGATGCATCTAGTTGTATTCACAGTCTACGATCTAGGAAATGCATCTGTCAAACTAGAGAAGGCAAGGTCTGAGGAAGTCGCGGCTGTGAGTGCTCCCTGTTGAGAAGCTGACGCCATGTGCACATCGTTGTTTTTGAAAACTTTGAAGAATGTCCAGAACATATGAAAACTTTGACATAATGTAGGGCTGCTTTCATATATTTGAAGTCTCATCTGAAGACAATGAAAGTTCCCAACAACTGGGTGAGAATGAACCAGAGCCGCCCGAGGCATTAATTGTTTTGTTTTTTTGTTTTTGTTTTTTACATATTAAATACCTTAAACAAGTGACATAAATGAATGAATGAATGAATGAATAATTCAAGGCAAGACGATTCTGATTTCATGATAGCTATACCTGCATACAGCTGCTGTGTCTGCCAGCATTTGAGTTATGCACATAAATGAGAGACTTCGTGTGCACAGACAAAGCAGGGATGGATTATTGAATGAGCCTGAATCAACCAAGAGGTCACGGGGCCCTGAAGCCCAAGTAGTTGTGTGAAGTCACTCCCTCAAAAAGTCAGAAAGCAAAAGGTTATGAATCTGAACGAATTTAAGTATTGCCCTTGTCCAGCTGGCCATCCCCAAAAGGCACCAGAGTACAGGAAATCACATCTACCAAATTCAGAATTTTGTGGGGGAGGACCGCCAGATCCCCCTTCCCCCCTTTGCACCCACTTTCTTACAAATAAGGTAGGGGGGCCATTTCAGTGTATTAATGATAGGGAACATTTTACACACTCTGGCAGAGTTACTTGAGTTTTAAATTTTTTTAAAATTTTCTTAAGTTTGGTTTGGTTTTTAACCTTATGGTCCACTTAGGAGCCTACAACAAGTCACAAGTGAAACATGAACTTTTTTAACAATAACATTTTAAGCATTTTGTGTGTACAATCTACACTAACAGTCTAGAGAAAATTGTCATAATACAATTTATTTACAGTTTTATATTAAAATTATATTCTAATTAAAAAGTTGGTGTATTTAAGTGATCACTATTGACTTTAATTGTCACTGCCCAAAATGTCAGTTTCTACATTGTGTTGCTTTGCCAAAGACATTTTAAAAAGCATTGACTTGTGTTTTGGAATTTTCTAAAAATTATAAACATGATAATATTTTAAGGGAAGAGGGCCTTCATTTCATTTGTACAAAGTAGAAAACAGTGTAATATTCCCTGCTGAATGGCTTTACAATATAACCCTGTTGTCCACTAAGTATCCAGGTAATTAATCTTTCATTGAATGGACAAAACCCAACAGTGATTTAAAATATATATGGCAGGTAAGAAATTATTACATTTATTACATTATTTTTGTGTTATTATTGTTTTAACCGCTAAAGACAGGTGGCAATTCTAACCTTATCTAACCTAATTTTTTAAACTATCATCGTGGGGGAACTGGAGCGCCCAGAGAAAACCCAAACACTTGAGAACATACAAGCTCCTACCAGGAAGGCCTGACCTTAACCAGGACCTGACTGTGAGGCACCGCTGCTAACCACTCAACCTGTGGAGTGACAGGAGCAGCAGAAGAGCGGGAGAGATGTCGCAGAGGAGTGGGACCCATAATAACATGCTAGTGAACTGTTTGCATGGATCCCACAAGACGCCAGCTCTGTTTGCCTTCACACATATCTCAACTCAGTGAAGCTGAAACTGTGTGAAGATGGCGATGTTCTCTGCATGAGCTCGACGTTGTTGCGAGCATTCAGCAGTTTAGTGATCGGAGATCTAGTCTTCCTGGGCCAACAAGCGGGTACGTTCCAAGTGCCGTATCTGGGATGCTGCGGGGCCTTCGGTGAGTTGCTTAGCCGCCTGTTGGCCTCCTTCTTGAATGTTTCCTTCGTCGCTACGGTGGTTTTGGAAACGGATGGAAGACCGAAGAGCTTAATAGGGACCTCACCGGCTGTCATCTGCTGATGGCGAGCATGTTGTTGAGCCACTGTGTTCAAATTGAACTTCTGTATTCTGGTACTTTCTTGTCTTTCCTTCTGAAGCTGTAGTTCTTCCTCTTCCCAGAATGATTTGTCCGCTTCCATGTCATCCTTGAGCATGGCCGCTTTGCTCCGACGCTCTGCCTCTTCCTTCAGCTCTTTCTCCCGCATCGTATGCAGTCGATGAGCAATAGTAGGATCAAGTATTGGAGTCCTCCTCTCCCTATCTGCCATCTCCAGGTTAGCCCAAGGTTTGTCTGCTTTGCTCTGACACGTTGCCATTTCCGCCAGCTCTTTCTCCCGCATCACATACAGAGTATAGATGCAGAAACAGTCTACAGAAATAGAGTCAAGCATTGCCCCCCTCCTTTCCTCATCCGCCATCTCCATCAGACCCATTATTGCGTCCTGGTTGTCCAAAACAAATTGTTTGGATGTCTCAAGCTTCATGGGTGCATCCTTTGCCAAGAAGGTGGTTTTGGAAATGGGCGGGAGTTTGGAGGACTGAAGAGCAGCCAGGTTGACTTTGTCATCCAGCATCGTGATGTGTTCTTGTATTTTCTTCTGAGCCTTTAATTTGACCTCTTCCCAGAATAATTTGTCAGATTCCAGTTTAGCCCAGAGTTCGTCTGCTATGCTATGACCCTTTTCCTTCAGCTCTCTCTCCTTCATCACATACAGTCGACAGAAACTGAAATCATCTACAGAGATATCCTCAAGCATTGCCTTCCTCTTGTCATCTGTCATCTCCATCAGAGCCATTATGGCTTGTTCCTCCTGTGAGGTCGCATCCTTTAACACAAAGTTGGTTTTGGAAATTGGTGGGAGGCAGGAGGGCCCAAATGGAACCTCTATGGGTTTCATCTGCTGACAGAGAGCATTGTCTTGAGGTACCAGCCTGAAATCGCTTTCCATTATTCTAGTATGTTCTTCTCTGGAAGTCTCAAGCCACCAGGGCTGTACTGGATGGTTGCAGTAATCAGATCTGTAGCTTGTGAGAGGTTTCAGTCTTTCCTGTAAGCGATCTGGCTTGAAATCACTGTTGGTTACAACCAATCCTTTACTGTCCACCATGGATACCACCTGCTCCCCTGCAACGTGTGACAGATCGCTATAGGTGCTATTTATGGGCTGCAAAGGTGGCTTCAGGACCCAAAGTGAATTTCCCATCTGTATGTCGGTTGGAACGTTTCCAGTCCCTTTTAGTTCGTGACAATCTGGTACTGGTGGGACTGTGACAATAGACTTGTTGATTGGAGGAAGGAACTCCTCCTGATACTCTGTGGTCATTTTTGGGATCCTGTGGGTCAAAGTATTTGTGGTCTGCCCTTTTAGTCTGGGCTGCACAAGGGGCTGTGGGGCCTGCAGTGGATTTTCCATCTGTTTGTTGGTCAGACCATTTCTTGTCCCTTTCGGTAGGTAAAAATTAGTCAGTGCTGAGACTGTGAATTTGTCCTGGTACTCTGACTGCATTGTTTAACCTGTTGTGTCCTTCAGTACAGAAATTACTATGTCAAGGCAGTTGTGTTCTCTCCTGAGTGATACCATCATGCAGTGGAACAAGCACCTTTAAATAAACATCAAAGCCACCTGGTGATGTCAACACATTCCGTTGCCTTTGATTTTTAGCTTTGATGTTTTTTTTTGTTTTTTTTTACTTTATTAGTGTGACATCAAATTCTTTTTCATCAACATTCTATTTTTTTTTGAATAGTATTAAAAAAATAACAAAAATTTTATCAACAAAACTTAATCTTACAACTTAAAAAGATAACAATATAGGCTATCAAAATTAGATTAAACAAAGAGCTACATGAGAGGTACAACCAAAAGTACCTCACGCTAAAAATGATAATAACTAAAAAACAGAATGGCAAGAAAACAGAAGGTAAACAACTGGCCATTCATTCAGGTTCCAATCTGATCCCTGACTATGTGATAGTGCACGAATGCACAGTTGACAGGCATAGGATCATAAACTCAGATTCTATTTTATGAACCTGGACTGTGTGTGTAACTTTTTGGATGTGTTGAGGATCATATTTAACATTCAATTCTGACCTATGTAATTCATATTATTTCATATTTAACTGCCATTCCCCTTCTCCATTTCCTGGCAGCAGAGAGAGAACAGGAGGCATGTCAGTCTAATCTGACAAATTGGTCCCGCATGTGACAGAGGCTTGTGAAAACTAGAATCAATAGACCTGACCGTGACTCTGGAAAGCAAAGTCCTTTCGCTCCTCATCAGTGAATGAATGACCCATTAAATGACCCACCCCTTTAGTTAAACCTGATAGATAGCCTAGTGTAAGAAATACAATATTTCCTTCAGAGTATATATTTTTTTGTCAATTTGTCAATAAAAAAATAATTGTGAAAGAAAGATAGTATAAAAAATAAACATATTACTTTAGGTTCAGAATGGTCCCTGACAGAGTTGTTATAGCTGTTTTTAATATTCAATGTAATATATATAGTAATACATTACAGCATTATCATTATTATTGTGTTTGGAGCATATAATAATGTTGTTCTTATAAATGTACCTATGATAATAAATATGATTTTCTGCCACTGCAACAAGTGGCTCTAGAAATCAAGAAGAAATTACTAAGACTGATATTACCAGGTGATACTTTTAAGAGTCAAATAATTGATTTTCTGCTTCTGTTCTCTTCTCTGAGATATTCCAGACAAAAGACAATTCATTTGACTTTGTTTAAAGGCACATGTGTGTTCTCATGTCCCTGTATAATTTGAGTGGGGTGCTCTCATAGCTAGTGCCCCAGTGGCTGTTACAATATCTATGAGCCAGAATGATGTTCTTAGAATGGACTCTGGGATATAACCAGCATGAGCAGAGTCAATGAACCTTCTCTTACCAGACTGGTCACATAAACTGGACACCTTATTCTCTAACAGGGCAGCAGAGGACAAAGTAACTTAGCTTATCATACACTGTTTCGTTCTTATCTCCCTTCAAGATTTCTCAGACTTGTTTGCGATCATCTTCACAACTTAAACTCATAAAACTGCTCCTCAACACCACCACACCGAGTATGATATTAACCACTGGCCCTTCTTTATAAAACCAGGTCAAATTGTGACATGTGTTATATCCACTGAAACTGCTTCACTGATGCTGCTCAGTCCTGGATCATCTGTTACGTAGGCGTGGAAAAATATACTGTCAGATCACACCGTCTGGGCTGTAACTGACAGATGAAAAGCTGCTTTTGTTCTGTGTCATAACCCAACAGAGACCTTTACTACCCTGCACTTGTTGATCTGAGAGAAATCAGCCAAACAGAAAAGACAAAGAGAGACAACAAAAACAACTCTCTGCGGCGACCAAAGTCATACTGGAAATAAACCATTTGGCGACCTGGAGAAGGGCAGTGAAGCATGCAGGGGCACGAGGTCGGTACCAGGCTGCGCTACAGGCTGACTCTGGCCTCGGGGATGCTGGAGTGTCTGTGCTTTGCCGGTGTGGTGTTTGGTTTCGCCTCTCTGATGTTTGTGCTGAAGGAGGACGGCTACTTCAGTGAGCTGTGTACCACTGTCTCAGGTACCAACGACACAGGCACAGGTGAGCAACTCTAGTAGGAGCTCTCTTTACTATATCAGCATGGAGGTAAATAGAGTAGATTTCCCAGAGAAATGTGTGGGTTAGATGAAAACAGCTAGCAGCTAACAAGAACATTTTACCATGTCCATCTTCAGTCTGTCATTGCTTCCACTGTTCCACTTGTGAGGGAGGACTCTATTTTCCTCATGCATCACTTCAGAACAAAGTATCTGCACTAATGCAAAGCCATGGCAACATACTGGTTTTGCTGTGGTCTTAGAGTAAAAGAGAACGAGGTAAAATTTTACAATATCGGACTCCTTCATTGTCGTCACCCACCCTTGGTTCTGTCACACAGCTTGACAACAGATTGACAAAAACGATGGCGATAGTTTCGCTCTCTGAGCAGATTGGCAAGCCCCCCCCCCCCCCCCCCCCACACACTACACTTCTTGGATCGTATACTGTTTAGGACAAAAAAACAAACAAACCAGAAAACAATGTTTCATGACAATCCCAGATGAATCACTTCACTCAGTGGAGGGGCAAAATTAAAACTGTGTTGATAGATTTTTTTTACCATTAGGGGCAGAAGAACTCCAAAACACCACACACGCTACAGACATCACTTGATTCATTGTTACGATAATAAATATTGATGCATGCATCATTAAAATAAGATAATAAAAACAATTTAAAAAATTAAAATAAGCTTAAGCAACATGTTTAAAAATAGCATTGCAGAATATCATGTTTTCAAAGTGAGCTTTTTAAGTTTGACAATTAAAAACCACACCACCATCCACTGTATTGGATCATGCTATTGACTGATGGGCTTGCTGTCTTGCGTGAATAAGAACAGGACTTGCAGCTCCAAAAATAGAAAATCAATATTTGGTGGCCAATGTTGATATTGTAGCGGACTGCCACCGGTTACCTCAGGGAAAACTGCACCTTTGAGGTTTCACTTCACTGTGCCATGGCTTCATGGACAAGGACATGGGACGGCCTGTCATGATAATTACGTTACTGACTAACGAACAGTACCTTCCTTATTGAATTATGAAGATATGTGTATTACCATGAGAATATTCAGCAATACAAAGTATTTTTCATGACAGGTCTATTCTTGGGTAACAGATGACATGGTCCAGTTTGCTCAACATCCCACCTCTTCTTCTCCTTCATACAGACTGTAGTAAACAGGATGAGCAGTTCTCTCTGGTCTTCACCATCGCTTCGTTCCTTAACAACTTTCTGAATCTATTCAATGGCTACCTGTTTGATCGATTTGGCACCATGGTGACCAGGCTGCTGGGAATGTGAGTTCATCTTATTTTTCTCTTCAAGGCTGCAGTTGAAAACCCACATTAGCATCAGTTTAATCAGTAGTCTGACCCCAGAACACATAATGAAGCAAAGGCTTCAAAACTGCAGTGGGTGTAAAAAGCTGTAAAATAGTTCATAATTCAGTTTGCAGCTCAGTTATTGCTGTAGTTCACAGTTAGGTCAAAGGGGGTTTGTAAGGATGACAGAGATAAAGTAGGGAGTGTATCACTGAGGCACAGAGATTACAGTCCAGCAGAGGCCACCTCATTTGACCCCAGACCCTATCTGACCCTTGTATTTTCAGCATTGGCATCATCATTCTGAAATAAAACTGTGGATAAATGTCCTATTTGGTCACAGGATAGATAGGGTTACGTTTTTCAAAAACAGAACGCTGAAGAACACAGAATCGCTGACACCAATCTCCCAACATGGGTTCAATATTGAATTGCCTATTGTCTTTTTCCCAGGTCAGTGAGGAATGTTGATTTTTAAAGCTATTGCGTTATACAATGACAATTTAGGTTACTTATTGATTGCTCACAGTGCATGGGAAGGCATAGCTTCCGATAATGTCATTTAGGTTATCAGGCTAAAGAGCCTACCAATGAAAAACACTCAGACAGGGAATATGTTTTAGATGAACATAACAAGGTCAAGCAAATCCTCAACTGTGAGAAGGCATCATAGTTATTTCATCTGATGCCATTCAGATCCACCAGCATTCATAGTGTAATATTTACCATTGTACATATAATGTGTGATGGTGGAAATAACTCTCAGCCCTCTAGTGTGTCCGACTCTGTGTGTGCTTTGGTGGATAAAACAGCAAGCCACTGATGCATATTTCTCTCTCCAGAGGTTTGTACACAACTGGAACCCTTCTTGTGGCCTTTTCCAGTGAAGGTAGGTGTACACGCAAGTGTTCACAACGTACGTCAAGTAATTAACTGACCATTTCAAACATTTCATTAAACTTTGTCTATACTATGACGAGAAAAATAACAAGTGGAACTGTGTATCATGACATGTGGGGTGAAAGTTATGATTTTAGTGCCCATCAACAAAAAGAAAACATACATTTTCTCATCCTATCATATCAAAATAGGATATATCTGGTATTCATGTTCTAACCGTGTAACATTGTGCTAACTTAAATTTCAGCTAGCCATCCAGCCGAGCCGAACTTGTTCATTAGATTGTTGTGTTTGCTGGTTGATACTGTAAACACATACCAGTTGTGCAGGTGGACATTTGGCTTTTAAGATGCACTTAACAACCATGTGGCTTAATAAAGTTGGTGCATAAGTTAGCTTGTTCATTAGCTAGTTAGCTGTATAGCAAAGATGACTCTATATTGATGTGTCAGTATTTAGCAATGCTTGTTTTTAGTGCACCAACTGGGGCTAATGCTACTTGTTTAGCACAGGAAAGACCATGCCAGTTACTACAATACAGTGTAATGTGTGCTTTAATAATATAAAACACTCATTTAACTCCTAAATTTGTCTTGAAAATGTATTTTCATGCAGTAGCCGACCCATTATCATTACTGCGACCAGACCAAACACGTGCAGCATTAGTGCTTGTGATTCAGCTGTTTCACCTTCTCTGCGTCTCTCACTACAATGTGACCCTGGAATCCATCACTGTATGTCGAGCAGATGGGTTTATAGTCATGTTATGAGCACAATCAATGTTATCAGGCCTATAAAGGTGTTGGCGTTTGTCTTCCACTGCCTCCTAGCATTTTCAGAGTTGCTGTTTCCTGCGCTGTCATGCATCGCTGTGGGAGGAATCCTGCTCCTTCTTACCAACATGCAGGTAAATTCTGATTTTTTTTTTTTTCCATATAAGAATGCCCAAACGAAATTAGATTTCAAGCCCAATTTGAAATCTCTGGTAATTAATTTTGTACAGCTAAATTGTGTCTCTGTGTGTCGGGCAGGTGGGAAACCTGTTCGCTGCTCATCGCTCCACCATCATCACCCTCTACAATGGTGCCTTTGACTCTTCTTCTACGGTGTTTCTCATCTTCAAGGTAAAGGAGTGCAGCGATGTCAGTAGATTCATTAAAGGAAACGTATTTTGCAAATTTTCAGGTTCATAATTTCACTTTGGGTCACAACTAGAATAAGTTTACACACTTTAATGCTCAAAGAACGCATCAGTTTTCTCAAACGGTCCAGTGCTGCAGCTCTGGGTTCAGCCTCTGTTAGAAAAACCCCGTTTTAGCTCCTGTTTCTTTAAGGCCCCTCTCCTGAATACCAGCTCACACCTCACCTGAGCCAGCATTAACACTGGTTCCATTCACATTGCCCTTTGAGTGCGGGGGACAGTCCCTCCCTGTAAATGAGAGAGTCAGACAGCGTCCTGTTTACTGATGGCGATTATGTAATTAGGTAATTTTTTTGTGAAAAAAGTAACTTTGTCAGAGCTGCTTGGTTCTGTGTGAACAAAGGCGGAGGATTGGCGAAACCTCAGCAGCAGTGTTTTCTGTGCGAGAGAGGAGCTCCTGTTGCTGTGGGATTTGGGCTTTTAAACTTCTAAGAACCTTTATGATGAGCTAAGAAAAAGCATTCTAAGTCTCCTTTATACCGCTGTTCTACCAGTAACTGAAATTATTTACTAGATGGGTAGTTAATATACAATATCAGATCCTATTCAGGGCAATTGCATTATAGGATGGTGGCTTACACTCGCTTCAAAATGGCTGTCACAATGTGCTGGACAACGTAGTGACTGAGTTCAGGCATGGCTGAAGATAATGGCATCAAAACTTGTGGCTGGTAATGCAGTCGAAATTCATCATTTGAAGTCATGCTGCTCTGTGTTTCTCAGAAATACATTTGTTTTCTCTGATCTTTTTGTATGTACATGTTCATCAACTCCATATTCTTTAAGTCTAACCAAGCCCATTTCCTCTGCTTTCCAGCTTCTGTATGAACAGGGGATCTCTCTCCGCACCTCCTTCCTTGTTTTATCCTTCTGTAGCATCATACACCTGTTGAGGACCTTCCTGCTGATGCCCAGAACCCACATCCCCTACCCTTTGCCACAATACTACACCTATGGGTGAGAACATCAGCTTGTCTTTGAAGCAGTTCTTCATATAGATCATCTCCACGGATGAGACATGACATTTATTTTCCGGATGGACAGACCGAGTTGTGGACAGGGCAACACTTACAACGTGGAGCAGTTTGAGAGGATTAGGGAAGGTGCCATGGCAGCTTCACAGGAGTCCAGTGGGAGGGACAGCATTCCATTAGCACCAGAGGATGGGACAGAGGCCCAAGACTCAGGAAAAGGTACTTATCCTCATTGTTGCCTCCACATTCATAATGCCAGGTGTGGATAACATGGTTGATCAATTAAACAGAACACAAATAGTTAAATATTTAAACTAAAAAATGTGTGTGTTTTGTCCCTCCAACTGCCCAAAAGCTAAAGAATATAATCTTCTGTCAGGGCAAAGATCTTCAGTTTCCAGAAGCAAACCCAGGGCACATAAGGCCTTTTTGCTTAGAAGTCACTGAATTGAATGGTCAATTATCAACTAGAAAAATTGCATTTCCTGCATACTTATCTAGCAGAATGTATGCTGAAGTAGTAGCAGAACGAAATTTGAAAAATTGCCCACAAGAATGAATGGGCAAAATGTTGTTGACAAAGCTGAATATTTCCAAAAGTTGAATGGTTTCTGTCGCTCAAAATTTGTAGAGGAAGTGAGACAAAAAATGTACGGAAACCTGAATAATATTAATAAATTCCAACTTCATTCTGCATTCTGCATTAAATGATCTAGAAATAACCAAACCTTTGTGATATGCTTTGTTCAGTTGGGTTCTTACGTTATCTACAAGCTCAAACCAAGAGAAATTTGTAATTTGTTGAAGGGAATGGTGTGTTCCATTCAGTTTTAGTGATTAGTCTTTTGGCGAAAGTGCATGTTAGTTTTAGTCACATTTTAGACATTTTTATCCTCATAGTTTTGTCTTGTGTTGATTTGATTTTGTCACAATCTCTCTCTTTAAACTCATTTAACTAGTGTCTGTGTGATCAGCAGCTTCATGTTTTTCGAACATATCAGACGGTTTGATCAGGCTGTAGCGAATGACTCGTAAATAATACCATTAAAATCGCACTGACGCTTAAACAATTAGCAGATTAATGTTCCCAGCTGTCTGTAGAGCTCAGAAATCATTTGGTGCCCTCAGCTGTCTCTTCAGCTTGTCTGATTTCTTCCCACTTTGGCTGTGTTCTCTACTGCACTGTTTTCCTTTTCTGCCAAATCATAAATAAAGTGTGTCCATAAATGTATTCCTTTTGCCGACCATCAGGTTGTTGTCACTGTCTAACTTGAGACAGCATCGAAGAGATCTGCACAAGTCAATCACTGACAGGGACGCATTGGTTATATTTTGACAGATAGTCCCACAATTATTTCAATGTCCAATAGCCCAGCACTAACACTTCAGTCCCTTCTCATTTCGTCAACAAAAAGAAAACATATGTTTCATCATAGTTTTCATTTTTAAAGATCTATTTTGAGCGCGTCATTGTCCCATCTTAGTCAAGACAAAAAGGTCACTGCCAAACATTTGTTATGATAGTTTTCGTTAATGCAATCAGCACTGGTTTCATTTGACTGCCTGTCACTAAAACTCCCAGGAACGTCACTAAATGTAATGTGATTAGAGCTTTAAGTACAGAGCTACAGCACTGCCTAATCTGTGAACATTTCTGCCTGAGTTGGGTAAATGGATTTTGATTTGCAATGATGATCCCACACTTTTGTCTCCGTTTGATTGAGAGACCTCATCGTTTCCCCATCAAGTTCATGTCAGAATCCCTGTGAATTTCCACGTGTTTAGTGGCGAGTTTCCGGAGCTGTGTGCTGTCTTGGTTCTTCCTGTGGCACCTGGTGTGGCTGTCTGTAATGCAGCTGAGACACTACCTCTTCATCGGCACGCTCAACCCCATGCTCAACCGACTGGCCGACAATGACTCCAGCCTGGGTAAGCATCAAAATCACTCGTTTTATCACACACACTTATCAGCTGGCTGTGAAATGAAGCGTTTCCGTTCCTTTTACCCATTGTCTCACAACAACTACTGTTGACTTTTTTCTCCTCCTCTTCTTCTTTCGCTCCACCTCATCTCCCGCAGTGAGTCAGTACATCAATGCTTTTGCCATGACCCAGCTGTGTGGAGTGCTGTGTGCTCCCTGGAACGGGCTCATTATGGACAGACACAAGGGAAAGCCTCTGGCTCCTGGTGAATCAATGATTGGTGTTTTAACTGCAGATGTGTGTGTGTTTGTATAATAGCATCTTTATTCATTACTTATTGACCATTTTCCCTCCTGCAGGAGAGACTGAGCGGGAGGCGGACCTGCGCTCCTCCTCTCTCTCTCTGTTCCTCACCTCCCTGCAGTGCCTGCTGTTCTCCGTGTGCGCCTCCGTTCCTCTCCTCCCGCTGCAGTACCTCACCTTTGTTCTTCAAGTCCTCAATCGCTCCTTCCTCTATGGGGGAAACGCAGCGTTCATTAACATCGCGTGAGTAGATGTCACTTGCGCACACACACATGGACTGGGCAAAATAAAAGAAACAGGAACTGTGACGGATGTGACCTAATGTTTATTTCTGTAGCGTTTACTGAGTTGTTACACATAAATACACAGATTTGTAACTATTTGAGGTGACTTATGAACTTATGTTCCCATCTGACCATGTAGATTTTCTATGTTTGATATCATTTAATATGAACTAGGTAGTAATTCTGCATTAAAATGTCTAAAAACAACTAGACCTTTGTGGAAAGCTCACTACGATGTCATCAGAGTCATTTTGGATTGGGGTTGGCACAGTCAGTCTATGGAAAGTTGCTATAGGGGGCCCAAAATGTCTGTGATGGACCCCAGATGCACTCCACGATTTGACGGTGGCCATTCTTTGTTTTTTAAAGAAATAAAGAAATTAACCTTTTATTTAACTTTTGCAAACACAGCAAAATTATTTAAAGTGGTAGGGGAAAATTGTCAACAAAACAAACACGCCGATTTTAACCTTTTTGTGGGTCAAAAATCAACCAAAACTGTGTTTAAACATCAGAGAAAATGCCTTAAATGTTTAAATCCTGTGACTTTTCCCAAAGCCATTAGAAAAAGGGAAATATTTCCATGGAAGTTGAACACCACTTGGGTACAAATATTGTCTTCAGGTCATTTTTCTTTTTAAGATTTTTTTTCTCCAGGCACAGACACCTTTATTTGATAGTAGATAGACAGGAAATGGGAGAGAGAGAGAGGATGTGGCATGCAGTAAAGGTCATCCAGCTGGGATCTGAACCAGGGTCCGCTGCATATGTGGCATGCTGTTAACCACTCCACTTCTTGCGCGCCTGTTGTTTTTGATCCAGAAATTAAAATCAGAGTCACAGAGTCAGTTACAGACTCACAGTTCTGAGTGATCTCAGACAGAACAAAAACTTTCTCATGCAGGTGCACCGTCATCTTTCCATGACCCCATACACAACTGTCAAAGATCAGAGTTCAAACTGTAAACATGCAGCAGATGACAGAAACCTAAATTCTCTCTGTGCTGCATAAGAGAGGTCTGGGATGAGTGGGTGAAGCTGCTGCTTGTTCACCTGTAGTGGTCGTGGTCGCCCTCTCAGATTGCCTTGTTGGTTTATGTTGTTCACATTTGACTATTATTGGAAGCGCCTTCAGTAAATTGCATTCAAATCTACTTTTGTGCATTTGTGACTAGAGACTAGAGACTTTTTGAACATTTGCAACTCTGTAATTGTTTTTGGTTACATGACAGATGGATACCAAGTCATGTGAAATGACATATCTCTCCCTCTCCTTCAGTTTTCCAGCCTGTCACTTTGGGAAGCTGTACGGCATGGTGATGTCCATATCTGCTGTCTTCTCTCTGCTGCAGTACCCCTGCTTCGCACTTGTCAAAGGCGCTCTGGGAGGAGACCCCTTTTACGTAGGTGCTCAAGAGAGTTTAAGGGAGAGAGCAGTCTGTCCTGCTGTAGCAGTTGATGGATCCATTTCAAAATGTTCAGCATGCCAACAGGTAAAATGTGTTTTGATCTGTTACAGGTGGACATTGCTCTGACTCTCCTCACTCTGCTGGTGTTCATACATCCGGTCTACGTCTTCATCCACTGCAGGAAACTTGCCCGCCAACGAGAGGAAAGCGCCCAGACTGGCACCAAAATGGCTGAAGCCAAGTTATAGATCTACAGATAACAGGTTAAAGGGATAAATATGTATTTAGCACAAGTATAAATAGTATTTTTCATTTTCATTTGAAAAAAACCCATTTTTTTTTAACTTAACTTTAAGTTCCTGATTTATTTTTTAACAAGAAGATAGATTACAGCATTTTGTATGACTTTTTTTTTTATCTGAATGCATTTTATAATTTTTTTTGTATTATCAAAAATAATAATAAACAAAAAACAAACGAAACATTTCTGAAAAAACTTTTAAATTGTAAATTGTCTTGGATACATTTTTATTGGTTACTTTAAGATGCAATCTGTAAGAATTTTGGCCACCTGTCAATTTCAATTGCTTACTGCTAAAAACTTTAGCTGCTGTTACAAACTTAGCTCAGTTAGCCGTGCAGCCAGTGGTTTTGGCTGCGTGCTTGGGGACCAGTGTTGGATTTTTCACCACTAGCACGAGAGCTTTGTACTTGGTAGCCCGGGGCAAGTGAATTAAGATGCTAACTTCAGTAGCTATCTATGCAACACAATAGTCAATTCAGTTTACTTATGGATCTGCAAATTAAAAATACAACAAAAAAAAACCTTTTAGCTGTAACATGCTGCATGTTATACTACTGTGTTTATATATAGTACATCAGCAAACTTACTACACAGTTAACAGTAGAAATAATACTACTGTGCTGCGTAATGTGCTATGTGCTATGTTAATATACAGTGTATTATTCATGACCCTGCTCAAATGTTAATATATTTTATTTTTGAAAAGTATGTTGATTGGTAGATTGGTACATTACAGTAAGACGTTGGAAAAAAACATTTATTCTGCATGTACATGAGTATGTGCAACACAGCAGAAAAAACCTAATGGAACAATAACCATACGTAAATATTAGTATTAAACTTTAAAGCAGTGTTCATTCAGCATGTGAACTTTTTTTTTCCAGTAAACATGAGTGAGAAATCACAGTCTAAGACAATACAGACTTTGTGCTAATAAGCTTCATCCATTCCGTTAACAGTGTACAATGTAGTGCTGAAAAAAGTGTCACTTGTCATGTGATCACCTGAACCATAATTTAGGTTCAGGTGATCGATTTACTGTCAAAATAAGCATCAGGTAATCTTTTAACCAGTGTTTCATAACACAAAAACATATTAATGCAAAAGGCACATGGTAGTTTCACAGTATGCTACCATGGAGGACTTTCATCTACCGTATCTTTTCACAGACATGAACACTTGTAGTCACAGTTACATACATTTGCTAGAAAGGGTAGAAAATAACAGTTAGGAATACTTAACAATCTACTGTATGATTGTATCTAAAAGAAGTAAGGCACAAGGCGCTACAAGGTTAATACACACAGTTGAGTTAAATGCGAATCAGAAGTATAACAGTCTGAACAATACACTGAACAAAACTGGTTTTCTCTTTCTTAGTCCCAGACTTCCTTCGTCAAAAAAATGTCTCTCTCTCTCCACCAACTCTGTTTCAGGACTTTGGTTTGAATCAGGTTTGAATTTGGTTGAGAGTTAATTGCTACAAATGTAGCTCAGTTGAAGTCAGAGCCAACAAATTGATATAATTTTGAGTGTTCATGGGACCTTGTCCATCCCACTCTTCGGGTCATCATTTCGTCCTGCTGCGTGCCCACTCTCAACGGTGGGCAAGTGGTTGTGGTGAAGAAACAAGATAGAGTCCAAACTTTCTGGAGGAATATTGGCTCTCTTTCTGCATGTGGCTCCAGCCCCTTCATGCACAAAGTCCTGTGCAGCATTTCCTGCCACTGCCGGGGCAGCCAGGTAGGCCCGTGCCACTGTGGCCAGCAGTGGAAACTGCACCGCCTTCGTCCTCCACCACTGCAGGGGCTCCACCCCCAGAGAAGTCCCCTTGTCGGCTCGGAATACAGACATCTCCATGTCTATAGACTCCTCCACAGAACTCTGCCTGCTCCGGGGTGCAGAGGAGAACAGGTCTCCCAGGAGGAACTCCATACCAGAGAGCCCAGCCTGAGAGCCAGGATCTGCCCACTCGCTGTCATCTTCCTCTCCTGCATCACTCTCTTCATAATCGTCAATCTCTCTGAAGTTGATTGGGCGGGATTCTTTGAGGCGCTTGCTCCTCCTCAGGAAGTCACTCTCTGATTCAGGTGAACCAGGTGACGGGCTTCTCTTGCACTGGCTTTGATTCTTAGCTTGGCTTCTCTTCCTGTCCTCCTTCACAATCCTGACGGCCTCTTTCTTCAGCCAGTCAAAAGTGGCTGTCTGCTCCTTATAAACAATGACAACAAAAAGATTTAATTTGTGTTCTTGGGTAGTCTGTGCTTCACACATTATTATTTCAGTTATGATTGGTTTGTTAGTTGGTTGAGTTAGTCAAGGGATCATCGAGTTACATAGAGGAGCAAGAAGGCAGCCTCGAAACTTAATGTAATTCCAACTCTCGGCTAGTGACATTCAAGCATTAGCACCAGAAGTGGATATTAGATGGAGAACAGATATGTCTTAGTACATAGTAATTATTAAAGGACAAGTTCACCTAAAAATCTAAATGTATTCATTATATATTCACCTCCATGCCGATGGAAAGTTGGGTGACGGTTTGCTGTCCTCAAAGTGTCGCAGTTGGACAATTTTACGGCAAGTGAATGTCAACAAAACAAACAAAAAAACCAATAAAATAACATCCATTTAGCTTTTCCAGCCTGATCCAAAATTCAAGAAGCTCTTAAGTCCCAAATTGATTTGACAAGACATTATTATATATTATATATATTTTCCAAATTAATTTTGGATCTCAGGGCTTTCAGAGACTTGGATTACACCAGGAAAGCTGTAAGGAGCCCTTTTATGTTGTTTTTTGAACCTAACTTATAACCCTAACCTGACTAGATTGGCATGGGGAATAGCTAATGACTGAATTTTCCTTTTTGGGTGAAGGCATCATTTAATATGTATTCCAAAACAAAATGGAAACCCCCAAAAAACACAAGCTTTACTTAAAATATTCAGGGTCAGACTTGCATGCATGTGGGTGGGATATTAAACCTCAATTCTCAAATTGTCCAGTGCTGACAGCTGGCATCTAATGCCTATTTAGATTCATTGTCTAGTTTACAGTGCTTACACTTTTTTGGTTTTGGTTCTCCATGTCTAGTAAATCTAACAACTTTTTTAAAATGGGAAAGTGAGAAGGTGGGAAAAGTGGTGCTCAAATTGGCACGAAATGTCTTTTGGTGGGAAATGTCAAGCGAAAGGGGGATAAGCGGGACTGGTGCCTACAGCCGAGTGTCGGTTCTCTCTGAGGACGTCGTTGTGTGTTTACTGATGAGAACCACAGGAAAAACAAACAACCACGCAATGCAAGCAGTTAACAGTTTTAGTCACACAGAGAACGCAGGAAGACTAGGGTAAGTCAGTAAATAGTAATTTCAGATGACAAAATCTGCATCAACAGCAGGAAGTGAGAAGCGTGCTTTACCCATTACATCAAATATTAATAAGCATTGCAGTGGTAACTCAGCCAGTGTTCTTACATTTTTGAACTGTTGTGCAAAAACAGTAACCTCAGCAGGCATAACAACAGTTAATAAGAGGGCTGGGTTTAGCAAAGTCAGCTCCCTGCATTTTAACTCTATGACTCACCTTCTCTTCCATGAAACCCATCCCATGAAACTGGGGGTCGAGGGAACATGCCACACACAGAACCCTGTTGACAACAGGGTTGTCGTAACAGCTTGCCAAGTTTCTCCTCATCATCCTCTTCACTTCCTTCAGGATAGATGATGAATCTCCTGATCGTGACACAAGGTGGCGAGAGAGCAGGCCAGTGAGAATGGGTTTGATGA
This sequence comes from Sparidentex hasta, assembly GCA_030272975.1. Classification (NCBI taxonomy): domain Eukaryota; kingdom Metazoa; phylum Chordata; class Actinopteri; order Spariformes; family Sparidae; genus Sparidentex; species Sparidentex hasta. The sequence continues at coordinate 51,312 of JARJLU010001935.1, read as the reverse complement.
GGGACAGACGAGGGAATGCCTCCTTGGCGAGAGTTCGACATGCCACGTCAAGAGGTTTGAGGACCAGACATAGTTCCTCCAGAACCTTCCAATCTGACCGCAAAGTCGTAATGCTTGTTGAGGATGCGTTCGAGGTGGAGTTCGCATTGCAGCTGCCAGACTCTGAAGAAGTATCTTCTTTAGACAAGCCATCACCTTTTATCTCTTTTATCATGTCACAGAAAAGGCTTTTATATTTGGTGAGCATGCTTAGTAGAGAGTATAGTTTATTCCACATTGGTCGGCTGTGAGCCCATGACTTTAGCTCTGCCTGTTCTTGTCTCGTCAAAGTCTGCAATAGATTCTGGGTATGGGTTTGGTGCTGATGCAAGCCTTTGTTATTAGCATGTGGCAGGAACAAGGTGGAGAGTATACCCTGGAATTGGCTGAGGGTCTTTGAGATGACAGGATGTGACATTACTTCCTCAATGCAGCCTTGGACAGCGCTGAAGAAACACGGCACAGATGGTAGTCCTTCACTAGAGTGGCCGTGCTCCGAGCCATGTGGTTCCTCAGGTGACACAGAGTCTTCCCTCTCAAGAAATGTTGTTGAGTTCGGGTGAGGAACACTTCCCGGAGCCTCTCCACCTCTGGTGCTTTTCATCGGGCCCAGCCTCATCTTGTTCATTCCTTCTCCTCCGAGCAAAACAATATTAGGTTGTGAGATTCTCCACTCCTGGGCCATCACTTTCACTTGGGCCTCCACTGCTCGAAGGCTGTAGTCTTTGACCCCACTCTCTGACAGTCTTTGGGTTGCCAGAGCCAGGTTCTGAAAGCGAAAATTACAGTCTATGTAATGTGCCCAGAGGGTGAGGTACCTATCAGTGTTGCCCTGCCAGTTGTAAAACCAAACATCTACACTTAAAGTGACAAAGTGGGGAACTTCCCTACAATGGCTAGGACTTCGCCATCGTCTCCTGGGTTCAAACTCGATGGGAGCAGTGTGGTCAGATATCTCCTCGTTTTCTCCAATGTCGATTTTGCTCCTCAGCAGCTGTGCCAGGCCTGTCTTGCCTTTGGCATGGTGTTCTTTCAGGAGTTTCTCAAGCTGACCTGGTGAAGGCAGCTCCTTATAGGAAGGCAGGAGGGCATGGATCAGCTTTTTGAAGCCTTCCCCTTCTACCAAAGCTGGTGGCTGGAGATCCATTATGATAAAGTTGGCGATGGCATTGGTCACAACCCCCGGTATCGTCTGTGACGATACAATTGGAAATGTGCTCACCAGCCCACTGTTTGCCATCACCAACTGGGAGCGCTGTTGACCTTTTGTGAAAAAGAACAGATTTTCAATTATCAAATATAAAGCCTATTTAAGTTGTAGATTGATTTGATATACTAGACACCAGTTTGCTGGATAAACCTGTAAATTTTGGTTTGAAAAACGACTTTCTAACTCCAATTTTGACCAGAGCCTCCTAACATTAGCAAAACACCTTCAGGTTGATTACATAATGTGTTCTCCAACAAGAGCTCATGAAAAATAAGTAGGGCTACTTGTAGACTAAACGAAGATGAAGTGAGAGGTTGTGAACTAACTAACCAGTTTAACCAAACACAAATCAAAGATGAAGTGGAAAAATTCATTAACATCTTTGTAAACATACATCAGACACTTGTGGTTTAACTTTCCACATTTGGCATAATTGCTTGTGACAAATTTTCCAGAAAATTCAGGGATTTTGAAAAAATATTTAAATTTGGTCACTTTTAGCTTTACCTCCAAAAAATATGATATGAATAATTTGTCTAAATTATACTGGTTTGCTTACAGCCTGTCAGACTGCTCACTTTTTGATCTATTGGACTTTATCACAGAGGTGTTATCTACAAAAAAAAAACCTGTCCCTTTCTGTTCACTTTCACTGCAACTTTGGTATACTGTTATTAATTGCGCGATGCAAGCATACAGTATTCAGTAATAGTTACCTATCGTACCCATCGTTAGGGGAAGACTCCGGTCCTTGAAGCTGCTCTGATGGGGTCTGATGTGGTGCTTGTTGCTCAAATGGTTTTGGAGATCTGTTGCTCCTCCTCCACAGCTCACATGTTCCAAGCACACCTTACACACCACAGTGCTCCGATCCAAAGGCCGACCTGTTGGGTCGGGCTCAAACCCAAAAAAGTACCACGGGCTGTTCTGTGGGGCGGTTGGGTTACTCAGTAGTTTCTCAGTTCCAGGCATAAAATCATATGCTTGAGAGATAGGGGACGGGAAGGAGATCAGGGAGGAAATCATGCCTGAATCACTCGCTGTGTCTGGGTTTGACATTGTCGTCACATCACTGATCATAGGCATGGGGCTCTGTGACTGGCTGTGATCTGACCAAAGGGAAGAGCTGCTTGGCTCTGGTAGAGTGACCAGCTGGATGTCCTGCAGGAGGCGTAGAACTGTCTCCTTGTCTCCAACTTCACATTTCACATTGTCACCTGTATTGCACCACCAGAAAAACAAATGCAGAGGATGTCGGCCAACTTAAATTTACGTCTACTGACTGCTGAAAAATAACGTGTGAAAAACTGAAAATAATCTGCATTATGTTGTCCATGCACTAGTGAGGGATCTCACCCATCCCCAGGCCCAGTAAGGTGGCATAATCCTTGCCGATCCAGACCCTGAGCTCGGTTCCCTCTGTGATGGGCTGGGAAACCCTGTAGTAGATGCGACGGTAAAACTGGAAGACAACCAGGTTGTGTTCCTCCTCACTGCTGGTATACGTTACATACCTGATACACAGAGCAAACAAGTATAGTATGTAACCGAGATAGAGAGATTATTTGTCAGATAAATACTGCAATCAACAAGTAACAACAACAAAAAAATGCCCACCGCATCCAGTTAGATCTGTTTTCATCAGAGGCATCAACGTAGACAAAAGCAGCATCATCCCTGATCTGGAGATGAGAGCAATGTGTATGTTCAATATTTTTAAAACCAATTCTTTATGGAATTCCCTCGAGTTATCAGCACAATTCACAAACACAGCAGGTTTTGAACATGATTTTGGCATAAGTTTATTTTTTTGTCACCGCTTAATTCAAACTGGCTCTTTACATCTAAACAAACCAGCCTACTTACAGCCCAGGCGTATTTGAGGTTAGTCGGCATTTGTCCTCTGCACACCTCCCCTAGATATGGCCCAAACATGACTCCCTGCTGAAGGTGACACTTGGCGTACACCTTCATCTCTCCCATCTGCCCCTCGCCAGAAGACCCAGGGACAGACATCTCAGACCCATCATCGCTGCACAGGCACAGGCAGGAAGGAATGGACAGCTGTGCTCGGGAGGGGCCGCCGTGGAGCCAAGGCTCGCCAGGTGGCAGCACAGCGTCTGGGACGTAGTTCTGGTTTGAAGTAGCCTGAAGAAATGAAACGTCCTCGAATAGTTCATCATGGTTTAAATCCAAACCTGGGGAGGCAAAAAAAACAAGACATATCAAATGTTATAAATAAATATTAAATTCTAACCCTGCTATTAAAAATCAAATGGTAGAGGCACATTCATCATTGTTTTTGTTTGTTTCACATTACTGCAATGAATGTGACTGTAACTATACAACATAATGTGACATTACAGCAAACACACAACATTTAACACATTACTTATAGCGAAGATGGAAGCAAACTTTATTTTGATCCATTTTATTTTGTTCCCCCACAAAGAAAAAATTATATTTCATTCACATTTTGGATCCAGTATCACATTTGACTTTCTTTATACACTTATATGAACGTTTAACCCAGGCTGTGATTACTAATAGAATGAATCCAATGCAGAATTGGTGCGGAATGTGTGTGCTGGAGTCAACTTCTGGTTGGGGTGCCCACTTGTCTGGCGGCAGACCTGCTGGGCCGGCTGAATCACTTTGCGGCAAAATATCGCCTCGCTGCTTAAGCCTCCAGATGGATGGTGTGTGCCGACTCTGGAGGGAGCTTCCAGACCTGTCGTAAGATGTTGTATGATAAGTAGATAATTTCTGCAGGAATAATGGGGGACATATTGATAAGAATAGTAACAGGTGGAAAAAACAAACAAACAAACACGTCCTACCTGTGCACACTAACAGGAACAATTTCTCTCCTCTCCAGTCCCTCGTCACACAGTTGGTGAAAGGGTGTACTTCTGATGCAGTGATTGGTGTAGATGACTGATGTGCGGGCTTCTTTACACATGCGGGACAGCATTGAACGCAGGTAATTGACTCCCAGGGGGATGTGGCTGTACCACATTTCATCTGTTAGCTCCTTCTTCGGCTGCAGGTAAAGTGCAGTTGCCTTGGATGGGAGCTTGCTGAGGTATTTTAAAAGAGAAGTAATGGGACAGAATTCACTTCCTGGCTTCTCAAACATTGAGCCTCTGTTCGACTCGCTGTGGATTTTTGCCTTAAAGCCAAACGATAAAGTACAGTATCTCAGTCCCCTCTCGTCTTTTCTGATCACAAATGAATCCGGTTTAAGGTTCCTGTTGGCTTGTTTCCCTCTGCGCCCAAAATGTACCTGGATATCGAACCAGACTTTGCGCCCAAAATGTACCTGGATATCGAACCAGACTTTGTTCAGAAGTCCCTTTGGAGTGCAGGTGTCCATCACACGCGAGTGTCTGAGGAGGTGAATATCATGAGGGGACAGTGCCTGATGGTGCGAAGTCAAGTCTCGACCAGACTTCCTTATTCTCTTGAGCAATCCCAAGAACACCTTGTTGGCTGAGGTGAACTCAGCATCTCTCATTAAGCACACAGGCCGGCTGACAGGTGGCTCCTTCAAGTACCGGTTGAGTCCTGCCCTCAGCGCAATGTAGCTAGCAACCCCATACAGCTCTCCTTTGCAATTCCTGACAGACCCATAAAAATGTCTCAGCAGCCCGTTTAACTCCGTCTTCTCCACTGTTGTCAGGTCCACCTGCAGCCCCTGGGACTCCAGCCAGCCAGTGAAGCAATTCACAGCCCACATCGTCTGCTTCTTTGTAACCAAATTTATTTCTGTCCTGCTGTCTTCAAGTTCATCCAGGTCAAAGTCTGACACGGTTGCATGTCTGGAAATGTCAGCAGCATCTTTAGTCTTCATGTCGGGCTCAGACCAAGTCCACATTTTCACCAGAATCTCTCAGGTGTGCATTCATTTCGTCAGTTGTCAGCTCGGTCAGCTGTGCTTTGTAATAACTGTAAAAATGGAGCTGGCAGAGATGTTAGGACTGAGCGTGGTGAGCAAAGCGGAGCGATGTCCCCGTCCCAGTCTGGTTCCAGTGCGTTACGGCGATTATAGCACAGTCATTATCAGCTCGGAGTGAGCAGACGGGTCAGTCGATTTTAATTGAGGGGGTTTTATACAGCTGAAGATGGCGGCTCTTGCTGACCAGTTACTGCACCAACCACATAACTGTATCACACCAACGGGACATAGCTGGTGAAATTATGTTTTAAATAATAAAAAAAAATTATTGGGAAATGCTTCCGCTCCTCACGGAGGACTGTGTGCGGGTGACTGTTTGGGTGATACCATGGCAACAACGAGGGCGAAAGAGGGCCGGACAACAGACGTCTAGTCGTCTCCTCTCTGCGCATGCGTACAGATATCTTTATCAATGGTGAGTTTTAACAGAAATACCACTGTTGTTTGTCAACATTAAGCGCTCTGTGCCGCACTGTGTACAACCCATCAGTGCCCCCAGCTGTGACATGGAAATGTCATCAGGTATACAACAAATATACATTAGATAACCCCACAAGAAATAAACTTGCTGGATGGTGTTATTACTTGAGCGACGCTTGATTTTATGTATATAAATCGCTCAAGTAATATTTTTACATCAAGTAATATATATACATGTTCTTTGAACGTGTCATACAAAATCACGATGCATGGTGGGAATTAAGCGTTGCATTCACAGATGTGGCACTCTAAATGCTCTCGCATCACTCTTACTCCTGCAACAACAGATTTTCTGCAAAGAAAAAAAAAACAAAGTATACCATACCACGAGGTTGTGTTGTGAAATGACAGAGTGTGCATATACAAATACAGCATTAGAATCAGGGAATTCTTTTTCCTCATCTTTGACTGCTCCCCACTGCAACGCAACCACGTGAAACCCACAACAGCAGTGCCCAGCTGCAACTGCACTTCCCTCTTTGCAGGGGGGGTTGTGAGGGGGATGAATGCAGCAGTGCAATATGACTCAATGCTGGACGCATGCTTTAGATTCACAATTCCTGCAGTGAAAGTGCTGAATTTGGTGGTTAATCACCTTGAACCTCAAACAGAGCTCCAGAGGTCGCGGCAGAGGTGGTCTCAAGAAAATCTGCACGATGTCGACGTCTCAGATGACTTCTTAAATTCGTTGTGTTGCCACCTTTTGCAAGCACTATCTTTCGGCACAGCCGGCAGACGGCCTCGCCAGAGTTCAGAGGCTGCCCCTTGTCATCTGCCTTCAGGCCGAAGTACAGCCAGACGATGGACTTGCCTCTCGGTTTACTGATGAGATCCATGTTTCTCCTCTTTTCTGCCTAGAAAAGACACCCCGTGGAAATTTACACCGACCCTCTTCTTCTTCCTCATCTGCCTCCTCTTCCTCATGTTTTACGGCAGTTGGCATCCAGCTCATCGGTACATTACTGCCACCTTCTGCTCTGGAGAGTGGACCGGTTAATGATGAAGATTCCTCATCATCTCTCTGTGTCTCAATTCTAACATTAACAATCGAAACACTCTCAGTGGCTTTCATAAAATAATTATGTTATTAAAAGAACACTTTGGATGACAGCCATTGAATTACAGGTGCACTTTCTACCTGCTCTGTTTCTATGCTGTCTACGTCTTTATCTGGGGACCACCGACAACAAACCGCGACGCGTCAGGGTTGCCAGGTCTCGCTGTCAATAGCCATATTCAAAGTGTTTGAAGTCCAAACATGATCTAACGGCAACTTTAATGTCTGAAATGAGTTTGAAAAGCAAGAAGTGATTCAAGTCCGTGTGTTTTACTTTCGAACAGATCACAATTACAATTTCAAGTTAAATATTCTGATATTCTGCTCTGCTAACCTGGATGCTGTCCATCTTTTAGTTGACTCCACTTTTATGTCAGATATTTTCTATGATTAAACCTAACAGTGGCATAAACCGGCCCTTGATGATCACCTTGATGATACAGTGTATTCTATGAGGGTAAGTCTCCGCCACTCTGCTCACCATCACTTGTTTCTGCACTATGTAACTTAAGTGAGAGTGTTGTATCACGGTGTTACATACCTACAAGATACACGTTTTCAAGACATACATTGTTATTACCACAAAGTGATTCACGATCAGAATCAGAATCAACTTAGACAACTTAAACCCTTCATCTAAAGATAAATATAGAATACATATATATATATTTTAAATAGATAACGCTCGACGCAACCCCTCCGTGACGTCAGGGACCCACATCTGCCCTCATCTCCCACATGCGCTGCCCTCTTTCACTGATTTACGTGAAATCCTCAAATCTGGCAACGGCAGAGATTGTGCCACCCTGTGTTATCTGTCATGTGAGCCTGACTTGTGTTTTCAGCCCATACACACATCTCGGGGAGCCCAGGCTCGACCCCAATGTTTGCTCGGGTGTTTTTTTCAGGTAAGCACTAAAGCCGCTGTTGATTCATGAGTTCTTTCAGTGTCTACTATTACGTTATATTTTTCAGGACATAAGTCGCCAGAGGCTCATGCGTCAAAAAACACGTAATGTAACTTTCGTTCTTCAAACGCGAAGGTCACCCGGCTTGTCTGTGTATCGAAACCTAACTCTGGCTTCTATTCTTACGGTTAGTCACAACCTCAGTGTCAGCAATTGCTTAGTTTCACGTAGTAGCTTTAGCTTGTGTTAGCTTTAGCCAAAGCTAAAGCCATTTTGGTCTCGCTGGTTTGCCGTAGCAGAGTGCTGTCTCTTCGTGGTGGGGCACCTGTTGCCATGGCTACCCCACTCACAGCAGGATGTCGAGGATGGAAGCTAACTGAACTTTAGAAAGACAATAACAAACGGAAAACAAAAAAAACACAAATATAGTTATAGAGATACAGATGTTGAACATGGCTACTTGCCTTGTCCCCGACTTCCCGGCCGTCATGATCGCCCTCGAGCATTTAAAGGAACTGGACAAGCAGCTGAAAGAGGACGGGATACCATTCTCACCTGAGGCAAGCCTTCACCTGACAGAAATAACTTCTGCTATCACTCAGCTGGAGGCGGACCGGCGTGCTGCTCATGAACATTTAGAGGTGGAGACCATAGAAAACAGCAAGCTGAGACATCAATCTAACATCATAAGGGAACGAATGAGCCAGGAGATCACGGCTGATGTAGCAGCAGCCCGGGCATCAAATGCTGAGGAGATAGAGCAGCTGCAGAAAGAGCTCGTTGCAGTTTCTCAGCTGAAGGAGTCCATTGTAGAAAGACAGGAAGCCCTCCTGAGCCAAAATGAAGCGCTATACCCCGAGCGAGAGAGTGTGAAGGCTGAACACGACGAGGTTGTCGCCACTCTGAATGACCAAATCACCCTGAAATATGGCTTGCAGTTGCACCTGGATCGGACTCTGGAGCAGGTGGAGGAGCTTAAGTCCTCCATTGTCGCGGTCGAACAGGACAAAATATCACTGCCGCAAAACATGGCACTGGAACGAGAAGCATTCACTGCGAAACGAGACAACCTGTCCAGAGAGGTGGACCAGGTCGAGGGAAAAATTAAGCAGCAGAAGCAAGAGATCAGGAGGAGCAGGAGAGAACTGGAGACAGTTGACAACAAGAAACATGAAACCAATGAGCATCTGGATGAGCTCACACTTCACATGGCCAAGCTGGAGAGCGAGGTACAGAGACTAACGGCATCTGTGTGCGAGTGCGAGAAACAGCTGGAGGGGGAGACCCAAAAACATCAGGATTTGAGGCAACAGAGACAAACTCTAAAGAAAGAGCTGTGTGAATTACGTGAAACCCACAGCGTTGTCGTCCAGCATCTGAAAGAGCAAATTGCCACAGTGGAAGGTAAAATAGAAGAAAGTCGAGCATCAAGATTGCTCTTTCAAGACTCCCTGGCTCATATCTATGAGATATTCAAACACCAATGCGAGGAAGAGAATGAAGTGAAGGCAGAGTATTCCCATGTCTCGCAGCAGCTGGAGCAGTCCAAGCTGCAGCTAGAAGAGCGCATTGCCTCCATAGTCAAACTCAGCAAGGAGACCAAAGACATGGACAGGCAGATCGCAGAACTCCTGGAAGCCAACACGATCAACAAGCGCATGTTTGAGAGGAATCAGGAGGAGATGTATGGCGATGTGGACACAGAGAAGAAGAACGTCAGCCATTTTGAGGAAGAGAAGGGGCGGCTGACGAGGCTCTTGGAGAAGGCGAAGAGGAAGCAGGAGGAGCACATGGCGAAAATGACCTCTGATATTGGCAGCACCAGGAGGAGGTACCAGGAGCTTCGACAAGAGGAGGACGCACTCCTGCAGCGGCAGCCCAAGAGTTCAGATGCTGGCTTGCTGATGAGTTACATGGCCGAGTGTGAGGTGGAGTACAGACGAGAGGAGACCAGACACCATCAAGAAATGGAGCAGTGCACTGCGGCGACTGAGAGCATTGTGAGGAGCAACGAGGAGAAGCAGAGGGAAGTGGAGGAGAAAGAGGAGATGCTGAAGGAGGTGGAAGCAACGTGGGACGCAGAGGTGTCCAGGCACCAGAGACTGAAAATGCTGACGTGTGAGCTGATGAGAAAGAGGGATGATCTGGAGGCATCGATTCAGGAGCTGAAGGAGAAAACCAGCTCTCTGCTACAGCCCAAAGAGAAAATGAAGACTGAGCTGGGGGAAATGCGAGGAAGTCACATGGACTGGCTCAAGAAACAGGCCTCAGAGCTGAGAGCTGTGGAGATAAGCATCTATAACAATAGCATGAATCTGCAGGAGGTCAGCATGGAAAACAGCAGGCTACATCTTCATATCAGACGGATGACAGAGGATGTCAGCAGAGCGAGGGAGGACAAAGAGCGATACTGGCAGGAGCTCCAGCAGTTCAGGCAGGACATATTGGCCTTGTTTGAGAGTTTACAGGAAGCATGGAGAGAGGACGTGCTGCTAACTCAGGACTGTCAGAGCAGCGATGGGGCTCTGTTGGAGTCAATTAGCACTGTAATAAACTTTCTGAAGACCAGGAGAGAGGAGTTAGGGAATTTCAGCACACTCCTGCACCACCAAATGTTAGTCTTCAGCAAACGACTGGGAGATAAAACAACTGTAGATTAGCAGAATCGAGCTGATAAGCGTCTCTAATTCTGTGCTGCCAAGAGTAAAATGTCTGCTATAGTGTCTAATGCGTATTCAGTTAAACTGCATGCATGGGGCACCGCTTAGTTCGGTCGGTAGCGTGTGCGACCCATGTGCAGAGGCTCTGCAGCGGACGCGGGTTCGACTCCCAGCCTGGGTCCCTTTGCTGTGTGTCACTCCCCTTCTCTTACCCTGTTTCCTGTCACACTCTTGAGCTGTACTGTAAATAAAGCCAGAAAAAGGCCCAAAAAATACTTTAAAAAAAACTGCATGCATGGAATACTCAGACTTGGTATTAATTCATAATAAAAACTTTAAATGTCACCACAACAATATGATGATATTTTAGAAATATTTACAGGCTATTTTAAATCTAACTACAGTTTACACAGCAAATCAGAGATTTGTTTCTAAACTTTAGAGCATTGATTGTGATTAATTAGCTTATGACATAATGTGACAGTTTAATTTCAGTTGTGCTTCATGATTTATGACTTCATCATATCTAGTTCCTCCTCTCAGTAAGCTTTTTTCACAGAAGACCATTTGACATTTCACTGTAGGAAAAATCTTGTGTGTACAAAATTCTAGTAATGATGGCTGAATTCCATTTAGCTGCCTCAGTTTCAGGCTCCTGGTGTTGTGCACTGCCAGAGCAGCCACAGCCACAACCTGCAAGAGTTGCTAACCCCTTTCAAAGTAAAATATCCCTGAAACACACAAGAGATTTTTCTTTTAATTATCCATCCATCCATCCATCCATTATCTGTACATTATATGTACGCCGCTTAATCCTCTGTAGGGTCGCGGGGTCTTTTAATTATTAAATATTATTTTTATTTAAACTTTATTTCACCAGGAATATTCTCGCTGAGATTCACAATCTCTTTTACAAGGGAGTTCTGGCCTAAACAGCAGTATAAGAGGTTTCACATAGAGAAACAAGCAACAACTCAAAACAAACATATTTGTAACGTATTTTTTTATAAACATGGTATCTTTAGACAAGGGTTATATATTATCAAAAGAGAATTTTATTAAAGAAACAAGCGTTTCACTTAAAACAATCAGCAAATTACATCTAGGCAATGAACCCGTATTTTAAAGTTTTTTTTGTTTTTGTTTTTTTTTTACCAGGATTCTATAGTATGACATGTGCATTCAGCGGTCAGACAGTCCTTGATACTATTTTGTATAAAATTATATACCTATCAAATAATTTAATGTACCTCTATAAGTCAAACAAGGTTAAAGAAGTAAAAACTTTAAAGCAGTTTCTCCAAAGACAGAGTGGAGTTGAGAAATTAAAGTCCTGTAACAGGTCACAAATTCAGTACTTTTTTTGCAGCTACTGTATATTTCTAGTACACACAGTGTTCAGTATGTACAGCAACTGTTGTTATCTACCAGCATGGAGGAAAAGCAGCTAACATCCAGTGGGTAGCCTCTTTTGAAATCATTATTTGAAGTATCAAAAGCTGTCTAACACAGAGCTGTAAGACGCATTTTGTTCTTCAATTTATGTTGTAACAACTATTTTCGGAAACTACTGCACTTTACCAATCTGTTGTCAACTTGACCAAATAAACCCAAACCTTGCTACCCATCATTTTTGATTCACTGTTGGCATCATCATGTACTGGAATGAGAAAACTAAACAAAAGACCAAAGTCTCTCTCTAGACATTCTCCTTTTTTTAAGGATTCACCATTTTGTCCAAAGTCTGTAAATGTAATCACAAGGTTATAACCCCACCACTGTTATACTGTTGGTTTCAAACTTTCCATTGCCATTGTGATGCTCAGTTAGTCAAAGCAAACACACACTGTTATTCCTTTATGCTATTTGTGTATATATTTACTTGCCAACTTACTTGTTTATTTGCCACATCTTTCTATCGGTGAACTAACAGAAATTTGAAAAATTTCCGTGAACTGGGCTAATCAGCTGTCACCTACTGCTCCCCCCCTCTCCTTTTTAAAATATATTTGTTTATGATAATGCTATGATTTTTGAGTTTAGGAAACCAAAATCAGATGATCTTTTCAAAATAAAATTGAAAATTGGAAGTGAAAAAAGAAAAGAATCAACATAATTGGCAAGATTAAAGAAAATAAAAGGATGAAAATATGGAGTCACCATTGTATCCTTCCCTGTAATAGTCATCAGTTTGTTTGTTTTTCTAGCAGCTACATTATTTTCAGCATGTAAGTAAGATGTAACCTGGAGATTAATGTCAATCAACTTTTGTGTCTTCTCAGACTTCCTGTATGAAGTTTGACAGTTGGTCCCTGTGCAGCTCCTACCAGCAGATGGCAGAAGGAACCGGGCTTCTCTCCACTGTGACCTTCCCCTATAGCTAGAGGGTCAAGCAGCCACCCACTTCGCTCTGAACAAAAACACGCAGACACATGCACAGAGAAGTACAATCCCTGTATCAGTGTCGATCACTGTTAGGACCTCATAAAGGCAGAGGGAGAAAGTTGTCGACAGGGCAGCAGCTGAACAAGTGGAGTTGAAGGGAAATCAGCAGTTTATTCCTGTAAAGAAGGTAGGTCATGAGAAAAACATGAAGTAAACTTTGCTCTGAGCTCCTCTGTGCAATGTTATCTGACATCTAGAGTCTGTGGCAGTATGGTGTAATCAGTCTTTACTGTCAAAGAAAGTTCTCTAATTTCGCTTCTACGCATTAAAGAACTTTATACCACTTAGTTACTTAGTTACTTGACCTTTTCCTACTCAGACCTTACAACTCTGTGTTTCGTGGAGCACTAAATGCTAACTCCTATCCTGCAGAGAGCTCTGAAAGTGGTTGGGTACAGAGAGTACTGATGGTACTGATATTTGCAAGCCAAAGGTGTGACTTCTACATATTTGGGAGTCAGCAAAGTCATGAAAGACACTGGCACTCTTTGCTTGTGATACAGTCGAAAAGCTTGTAATGAAAATAAGCTTCAGCACTATATCACCTTGGTGGTGATATCTGATTCCCATCTTGTGTTTTGATTTTCAGCATGTGGCAGTGTAAGAAGGACCTTGACATGTACTGAACATTATGTGATCAAGTAGTTACCTATACAATGTGCATATGTCTCTTTTATGTTGTAGTATGTGTTAACTCAGCCTTGACTGTCTAAAGGTCAGAGAGTAAAGAAGCAATTCAATACTACTAACTAGATAACATTTACTGTATGAGGCAGACTGTATGGTCTGCAAGATATCACACACAGATGTAAGGACATGTAGCGCTGCACATACAGCTCCTGAGACCAAGATCAGAGAAAATATTTAAATATCATAATTTTGAGAAAAACAAACAGGCTGATGGATTTAAGTAGATGGGTAATAATAATTCAGTTTATTGGTTAAGGTTTCAGTCTTACAGTGTATGAAAAACTTAAACTTTTTAAAGTCGCTCTTTGCTTGACAAAATTTAAAAAAGGAGCTGTTAAAACAATAATTGAATGGATTGTAACGAAATGCAGATACCCCCCCGAAGATGAAATGCAGTAATGTTCATATAAAATGTCTCAAACAAGGACAGAAATGTAGAATACAGTTTCACTACAGTCATTTAAAAAGTCAACATGTTTCAACCACCTGTTCTTTTTCAGGGCTCCAAACACCAAACATGATGAGGCCCCACCTGCATAGTAGCAACAGCCAATAGGAAGCAATCACATGACCCAGCATAATGAGACAATGACAGACCAAGCGAAGCGATGAGATGACATAAAAGTGTACATGCGAGCAACATACAGAAAATAGATACCTATATACACCATATGATGGGGTACAGACAGCACTGATAGTACTTTTGTTGTTTTTCATAATCTGAGTGACAAGGTGCACAGGAAGTCAGTCAGTTAAACAAACTTAGGGTCCTAGTGCCATTTTGCATCCAAACAACACAATACCATGGGTATTTCTTTAGGCACATGGCCCACCAGTAATTTTTAGGAAAAAAAGGTTGGGTATAGCTCTATAACTGCATTACATAACATTAACAATACAACAAGAGGCCAGAAGACAGGGTTACATGTTTGTGAACCAAAAGAACAAACAATGTTAGACCTCTTGTATACAGTTGCACCAGAATTGGATGATCTGTCAGTTGATTCAGACCATTACTGTGAAATTGTGTCAGCTGCTGTGACAAAACACGCAGACATGTGTATACACACACACACACACAAACCCACCCACCCACCCACATATTGTAATTTAACGAGGCTACTGCCCTTCAGTGTGGAAATGTCAATATGCCACTTTCGGGATACAGTGACACACGCTCTCACTTGAACACTCACTCACGCACACACACACACACACACACACACACACACACACACACACACACACACACACACACACACACACACACACACAGAGAGAACCTCACTCTCTCTCTTGCTCTTACCTCATGCACCCAATCACTTCACTCCAGTTAATTATTGTGCCTGGACACAAGAGGTTGTCTACAGGATATGAGTCACACGGCCCGCACAGCCACATACATCACACTCGCGCAGACGTATAACTGAAGGAGCATTCCCCCTGTAGCTTGTGGAAGATGACTTCCTGTTTCCCTGCTGTTTAAAAAGCTGTATAAAATAATATGCTTCAGTAACACACTGGCACCCGTTGTGATGTGTCCTGACTTGTTGTACCAAATGTGTAGCAGATCTGCACAGACCGAGTCTTGCGTCTGCAGACGTGAGTCATTCCTCATAAGTCTGCTCACCTGTGCGCTGACACTCTGACGCAAAAAGCAGGGGAAAATGAATACGGTGCCTCCTTGGCTCCATGCCGTTGGATTAAGGGATCCAGACAGAGAGGAGTGATATGTTGTGCATATATAGCATCAGAGGTATTGTGATCACGGAGAAACGCTCAAGTGCAGGATTGTGTCTTCTTTATATTGGTAGAGGAATAGGTGGATGTTTTACAGAGGTTTCTCAAACCCTGTCTGCTGCTGGTTTCACATAATGTTTCAACAGGCATACACACAAATGTCAGTTGCTGATGTGTCTGATCCTGTTGTAGCTTCCTGTTGATATCGGGAAAAAAAACATCAGAGTTCACAGACAATAACCCGCTAAGATAAATGTATGCAGACTGTACTTCATGTAACCCATCACACCAGCGCTTCACAACCGTTATCATTTTTTACGGCTCTATTTAGTGTTTTTTTTGGGGGTCCTTTAAAGGGGTCACACATTGAATCTGAAGAGATATAAATGATTAACAAAATACATTTTTAAAAAACTAACTCATTTTCAAAATCCCTTCATATCTGCCTTTTTCTTGCAAATTAAATTGTCTTACATACTTGCCAAAAGATTTAGAATCAGTCCTGTAGATCACCTCAGCTGGGAGCCACTCAACGGCTGCAGTGGCTGCCATGTAACATCTGGAGAAACTGCGGCTGTCAAAGTTACATCTGGTTAGACTGCTTGATTTTACAACCCTCTTTTTCTATCTTTCTGTAACCAGAAACACATGTTGTAGTTGGGCAGAATTCTCACTTTAAAATCTCACATGATGAGTTTGTTGCCTCATCTAGATTGTTAAGATCAATTAAATACATGCCATGACTCTGGGAATTAATCCTTGCTAGCTGTTCCTGTAGGCAGACGTCAGACTCCTCTCTCCCTCTCTTCACACAGTCTTCTTCCTGCAGCAACTCACCTCTCACGAAATTTCAGAGCAAGACTTCTGCTTCAGGGTGACTTGTGGTTCTGGCTACAAAACGGACCTTATTATTTGACAAAAAGGTCTGTTTTCCTAGGAACTGCTCTTGTAAAGATGTGAGACACTCTGATTAACAACCTCAGTCTGTCTGTGGCAAAAATGAATCATTTACACACCACAACATGTGAATAATTCCCAGGTTTAAAAAAAACTGAATTCCCCTTTAAGCAATTTTGAGGTACTATTTTCTGCTATTTTATTCTTCCACTACAGTTCTTCTTGAAGGGCATATGTGGAACTTTTTAATCCAATGCATGTATTTGATTACTTACTAGTTACTAGTGACTTTGCAAATTGCTGCATCAGAGCCGGAGTGGCACATTTTTAAATTGATTATTTTTGTCAGCTGCCACTGAATGTCAGATCCAGTTATCAATGAGTCTGTAGACCCACACTATATACATATATGTACAGCTGATACATGTTTACATTTTACTTGTATTTTTGATACTAAGTACATTACTGCCACTTACCAAAGCAATGTTTTCCTCATCATGGGATCATTAGGATTTGTTAGTTTAGGTCTGAAATTAGGTGCTAATTTATCCAGATGTTGTGATATTTCATTGGATATTTTCCTTCTGGTAGCACAAGATGAGAGTCAGAGGATCACCACAGTCGGTACGATTCAACCTCCAGGGACTATCAGTGCCTTTAATAGAAATTGCGGTCGATCTAATAGTTGTTTAGATATTTCTGTCTGGGTCAAAATGACAGACTGAGCATGCCTCGAGCCACGCTGCTGATGTGTCTACTTGTGACCATTAGTCACACTTGTCACGTTTGTAGGTTATATGCTGTTTTGTTAAGAATAATGTGTTATTAAAATATTGTAATAATGATATTACATATTAATCAGCATCATCATCATAATAATAATGTATAATTAATGTTTTAGACCTCTTCAATATTTTACAAAAAAAGATTAAAAAAGAAAAAGTATACATTTATGTGTTTCAATAATGTATTTTCTTTAATCCCATAACCATCAACATAAATGCCGAGAACCCTTAGCAAGCTCTTTAAGCACATTACTTCTATAGTACTTCATACTGAAGTTATTCCATCTGCATGAACAAATGTGATTCCATCCCAAAAGAAGATGTATTAACTACAGTTTGGAAAAGTACAGTATTCTACATGGGAGAATACAGAGACCAGTGACTAATCATTTCTGACGTTCAGCTGTGATCGGTGACCTGGGTGCCGTTTCAACACTGAGGAAGTTATTATTGCAATACATGCCAACACACACGCACACATACAGCCTATGTACATTCATGCAGTCATTGTTACTGTAGCGTAGTTTATATCCGCAAGCTTTAACAAATTGTGAACCAGTGAAATTTGCTCACTCTCTTTGCTGGTCCTGAGATTTTTTGTGTGTATTTGACAGCGTGACCTTTTTTTTTTGTTTGTTTTTTTTATGGCGTGTGTTTTCGTGTTTTGCGAAATGTTCAGTTGAGGGTGTGACAATTCTCCAGATAAGACAGTACAACCCATCTACCAATAACACAACTGTTACACAGTTGGACTGTGTGACTGTTTGGATTGCGCAGTGTTACCTTCTCTCTCTTACCAGCACATGACCTGTAATACTCCATATGGCCTGATGACGTCTATACTTCCTAATCTGTCACTCTCTCTCTCTCTCTCTCTCTCTCTCTCTCTCTCTCTCTCTCTCTCTCTCTCTCTCTACCTCCCTGAGGCTTTATATGAGCAGAGAGCAGGCAGCTTTCCACATTCACACAGAGACCAACACATCTGTCATCATCTCCTTTTGCACTTTTGACTTAGGCAGGAAGCTTAAATCAGCTGAAAGTAACATACAGTACCCGTGACAGCAGTGTTAAAGGGAGGCAAAAAGGATAACTTATTCAAGTGCACAGTGGACAAAGCTGTGGACTCTGATGGAGACTTTGGGTAAGAGGCAACTGTTCTCAATTTTGCTGTTCATGACGCAATGTTTGGATGTATAGTATCTACTGTTATGACTGACAGGTGTCATTTTGAATCTACAAAGATGAGAGGTGGAAGGGGTTACAGTGACGGTGATGCTGGGGGACAGAAAGCGCTGATTTGACCACACTGAGTGTATCTGGTGCTGGGATGTATATGGATAAACATGGTCCCTCATATGAAAGAGTCTGTTTATGTTTATCTAGACCAGGGTTTGTTTCATATGTAGACAGGAGTGGCAGCTGGCTCTCTGGCTGAGGTCCCGTTCTCACTCACTATAGAACCGGACATCAGTGGTCAAACCGTGTCAGGGCTCTCCTTTTATAGTCATTTCAGTCTGGTTCATTGGAGCTGAGGAGAAGTAGATCAGAATCTGCTTGACAGAGCACAGGTCAGTTTCAGAGCTGGTCATATTAATATGCACTCAGGTATTCAGATAATTCATTGTTGAATAAAATACAATTACTGTGAAGCGTGCATTAAAAAAACCTGCAAAGAAAGCTGGAATTGAATTAGTTGAAGTACGTTGTCTTTTTAAAAACACATTTTAACCAGATAACATAAATATTTGGGTTCAGTGGTGTAAGTATACGTACTCAAGTGCAGTATCTATGAGCAATTTTGAGGTACTGGTGCTTTACCTGAGTAGTTCAAGTTTCTGCTACTTCATCCTTCCACTCCGGCAAATACTGTACTTTTTACTCCACTACATTTATTTGATGACTTTAGTTACATAGTTACTTTGCAGAAAGAAGCATATTTTTGAATTCATGTATTTAACCTACAGTCAGATTATAAAAGAAATCACTCATTCTGCTTATGAGAAAAATGTTAGATCCGAATCAACCAGGCAGGTAATCGGTCCACCCATAGTATACAGTGTGGTAAGCAGTACAGTGGTGGAAAGGATACTGAAAATTTGTATACAGTTACATCGCTGAAATATCACTCGAATACATGGAAAACTACTAGTGTCAAAATAATACTATATACACTGCTAAGGTATTACCGTAGTTACTTTTTAACTGTTGATGTTTAATGCATTATCAATATCCATGTTATTCAATCAAAGTGGTTGATGTTTAAACACATTTTCTGCTTTGTTTTTTTGTGTGTATGTCAGTGTTTTTATTGTCCTGTTATAATCAGACAACCTTATTGGCTGCAAACATACAGATGAAAGGGACTTGAACCCGGAGGCACTGCTGCGAGGGCAAGTCTCATGGGACGGATGGTGCGCTAGCAACTGAGCTAAACAGCACCCCAGCTCAGTTATTGTCAGTATTATTGCTTGTTGTCTACAAGCCTGAGGCCTCAATTTGACCCACTTTGGTTTGACCTGTGTCAGTTTAAAGTTCTCCTTAACAAACAGCCAAAACGTTAAATATTCGTGGAGGCAAACTCCAGAGGAACAGATTGTGCAAGCGTGTGTGTGTGTCTACACGTGCACACGCGGCACTGCTCCATCATCAGCAGGCTGTGACCTTAGCAAATTTGACCTACAATTGAAAGTTGCTAGACTGGGAGTTGATTCATGTAAAGCAGAGCGGCTGTGATGAATATTTTTCGATCAGCTATGGATCAAAAGACCACATTTAATGTGGAAGAGGACAACCCACAGAGGGTTACTATCAGTCTGCAGCTTCTGTCAGCAGCATGGAGACCCTTTAGCCTCTTTAGGCCCAGTGTTTCGGCTTTACAGCCTTTAGCTTGAATATTTTAGTTGAATCTTACAGCTGTCATTTGAGACACAGGTCTAAAGCCTGGCACAAAATGGCAAACAGGCAGAGTCACAAAACTTGCTGTTGAGAATAGCAGAGATTGAATATACAGTTATGAAATACATACTAATACAACAAAGACCAGCGGCCTGGCTGTATTTCTAGCTGGTTCTGTGTCTCCATTATAAACTTAATAAATAGATAAACTTATGTTTTGTCCTGTGTTGTTGGTAGTTGACAAACAGTTCCCGGTCAATACCTCAGGATCAGATGAAGACCAGAAATACAGCTAAAAGTAGAGTAAATACTAGACTTACATTAATTAGGTCAACAGAAACACAATTCTTAATAATGCTAATGTTGCTCCATGTCTGCTAGTGTGTGCTGACACATGTTGACATGCAAATGTCAGCTTACACATGAACCCAGACAAGTCCATAAGGTTAGTGTCAGAGTTCTGTTTGCACTGGCCAAAAAAGATGCCGCGCATCAAGGATGAGCAGACGGTGTGATGTGGCCGACGAGGTTTATTTTCAACTCATTTCCTCAAACTATTAATATTCGGTGTCAGTCTGTAACAGTCACTGGAAAACATCAGAGTTATTTTTAGGTTGCTTTAATGATTCAGATCACATGTGAGTGGACAGGGGAAACAAGGGCGAGCTGAGCTGCCCCCATACAGTGACATTGTGACGTGAAGAAACACATTCCTCATCGTCTGAATTTAAAAAGCAGATATTTCTGTCAGGGGCAGGCTGCTGCAGAGGATTCTGCAGCTGAGACAGTCAAGTGGGGGAGTGGTGGCCACTCCCTCATCTCAGTGGATAGATTATCATCTGTGAAACGGCACCACCTGCTTGCTGCTCTTAATTTATATGCACAATGTTTTATTTTGTCTTCTATCTCCGTCTTTTTCCTCTAATAGTGTGTCCAATGGGTGGAGGTGCCACCAGGCTGTACAGCGCCCTGACTCAGACCCTCAGCAGCTCTCCTCTCCCCCTCCCTCCATCCCATCTGGACCCCCTCCCTCCTGCAGACATAAACCTGGATCCAGCTTTCTGTCAGGTGACTCCATCTCCTCTGCTCACAGTACAGGAAATGTGTATAGTAATAGGCCTCCTGCGGTGAAGAGATGCTAAGTGTCATGTCTGTCTTGCAGGGGCAGAGGGTGTCCGATCCAGTGGAGCTGCTCCGACAGTGTGAGGAGGCCCTCAGAGACAGCCCGCCTCGCTTCCACAGGAAGTTCACTCATGTCGGTGATGGAGGCAGCGCCCCCAGCAGCCCCATCAGGGTGATGCAGTGGAACATATTGGCACAAGGTAGACTGCATTTAGTCCCACAAAATATTCTGGCCTCCAATACAAATTTTAAGTTCAAAAACAATTTTATAATAAAAGTTGATTTTGGATGTGTTAGATGCAGTAAGATTGTGAAACAAGTGGCTTGCAAGTTGTGTACTAATCCCTTCCATGATCAAGTTGTAGATATCAGGTCTCATTTACTTCCATACATTTTTGTTAAAATGGCACCTACCAATGTTTTTATATTAATCACATCAAAAGTGTTTTAGCCTCTTTCAGCTCATTGGTTCTGCAACTTTTCTCTTTTGATTCACTTTGCTTGTCCTATTGACCCACTTCCACTAAGCAGGCAGCTTATTTCATGGAAAAATCTCCACTGTACACTACTTGCTGAGAACCAACTAGCAGACAAAGTTAGCGATTAGCTATGCTATCTTAAATTGACTGACCCGTCACAGATGTTGATAATTTTCAGTGAGTTTTTAATGTTCTCAACTCTAATTCTTTCATATTACTCTTTAAGGTTTGTGATATAAAAAAAATATCATAATGTAATAAAATGATGTGAAATGCAAACCACAGTTTGGCAGCTGATAACCGTAAGGGTAAACTTTTGTAAGCATGAACACTTACAAGGAAATATCCTGATTGAACATTTGCATTAACATTAACTATGAAATGTTTAACTACAGATGTATATCTATACTGAAGTCAGATCTCCCTCTTTCTCCTGTCCTTCAGCTCTGGGCGAGGGACTCGACAGTTTTGTCCAGTGTCCCCTGGAGGCCCTCAGCTGGTCCCACAGGAAGTTCCTCATCTTAGAAGAGATCCTCACCTACCGACCTCATATCCTGTGTTTGCAGGAAGTTGACCACTACTATGACACCCTCCAGCCAGTCCTGTCAGGTCTTGGTTACAGCGGTAACTTCTGCCCTAAACCATGGTCGCCGTGCCTGGATGTCGAGGGCAACAATGGCCCCGACGGCTGCGCACTGTTCTTCGATCAGTCACGATTTGAGTTCCTGGATAGCATGAACCTACGGCTCTCTGCCATGAGGATACCAACCAATCAGGTGGGTAGAATATGTTTAAAGCTGCACTTGAGGATATATAAAGCTACTTGTCAGTATCTCTAACACATTTCTCTCTTGCCACAGGTTGCTGTGGTGACGATGCTACGTTGTCGCAGCACAGGTCAATGCTTTTGCATTGCAGTGACCCACCTGAAGGCTCGTTCTGGCTGGGAGTGGCTCCGCAGCGCCCAGGGCTCCGACCTTCTCCGACACCTGCAGAATCTGGTCCAGAGACAAGCCGGCAGCCAAACAGGTGCCCCTACCCCTGACATTCCTCTGGTCATATGTGGAGATTTCAACGCAGTCCCCACCGAGGAGGTGTACCGACGTTTCACAGCATCGCCTCTTGGTTTGGACTCGGCCTATAAGAAACTCAGCCAGGACGGTTTGACTGAGCCAGAATACACAACATGGAAGATTCGACCTACTGGGGAATGCTGCACCACTCTGGACTACATCTGGTACACGCAGGACTCACTGAGAGTGGACGCAGTTTTGGACATGCCCACGGAGGAGCAGATTGGGCCAAACAGGCTTCCATCCTTCAGCTATCCGTCTGACCATCTTTCTCTGGTGTGTGACTTCAGCTTTAAGGAGAAAGAGTGAGGAGGACAAGATGGACCAGGACACAGGAAGAGACCCCGCTGTGAAGAGACAGTCAAAACTGGCCCCTGATCGACTTCTCTCAACAAGATGGCGTGCCAAGGAGACGCCACAACTGAGTGAAAGGACAGACAGGACGCCGAACGCCCAGAGTTCACACTGCCAATGACCTACAGAGTGACTGAGAATAAAGTGATTTTGCTGTATGTTTGAGTTTTAACATTTGATGACTGTTGCAGTTAAGTATTTACATTTACTCCCCCTGATGATGCTCTGTGGTTACGCTCTTGGTTTTGGAATTAAAGGTTCGCCTAAAATGATCAATTGAAGTATGGTAGTAGTATCATTGCAGGTAGTTTTGCAGGTGGCTGTTTTTACTCATCTCCCGACTGCATCCACCCCGAGCTAGGAGAGGTCAAAGCCATTTTGTTTGGGGTGCTCACAGTATTGAAGAGTAATATCTAAAAACTGTACTGCAGTGTGTCAATAAAGACACATGGTTACTGGAAGAAATGGTTCCTACAACACTGCTGACAAAATGGTCTGTGCTTTATCCAGATTAACAGAGGCATTGTTCCTGTAATGACACCTGCTGTTGAACTTTCCAAATTCTATCAGCATCACAAACTAAATTCCATTCGCTTGCATTTCACTGTGGTGGAGGTAGATATCTACCAACCCGGGCAGAGAAAACTAAAACTCCCAGTATGTCTACATACCAAGAAATGTAATTTGGGTCAACTGGTCCTTTTAAAAAGGTCAACAAGTTCACTTGTTCTGGATACACAACAACAGATTAACATCTGCCAGGCTCTGATGGATGACTATCATACTGATGGCTCAAATATTTGTTGCAGTGCTAAATGTAATCCACTGCTGTCTGATCATCAGAATCAGTGGTACCAAAATCATCTGGCATGACCGACGGAGCAACAGCTGAGGTGTGCAATATTTTTTTGTCAGTTTTACTGATTAACTGTAAGGTTCTCATGGGAACATTGAACTGCACATACTGTCCCAACAGATGGTAGTTTTTAAATGTCCAACATACTAGATGGTCAAAGACTACTTTTGTAAACCCTTTCACATTAGAGACAACATGACGATTTTCAGCTAAAGCATGACCAAATATGACAGATTTATTTTTTATGTTTTGTCTACCTGATCAATGCAGAGTAACCACAGAAACGGTCTGTAGTCAAAGTGCTTCCATTCGACTAGAAGAATAAATGTCCTCACTACATAAAAACATGTTACTGCCAATCAGATTGGTTTTGTGAGTAACCTCCAAGCTTCAATGTAAAAAGTTTAAAAAATAAATAATATAAAGAGAACAACTGTCAGGTTTCAAATGTCTTTTTATATTTCAGTAAAATCTAATACACTTTGAAACAAGAGTACAGCAAAATAGAATATACTTCAAATGTTGAATATACAAACAGTTCAGTCTGAACACAAACGCCTTTCTCTCCATCTTACCTCCTCTTGGATAAAAAAAAAAAAAAGTAATAGTGAAGTACAGGGACAGGGCCAAAAGAGTAGGATAAAAAATAATAATTCTGCTGGCAATTTGACTTTCTTTAACCCAGAAGTTAAGTGACCTGGGATCCACAGTGGATTTGGGATTTCTTGCCCAAACTTGTGATTTTCGATGCCTCTTTGAAATAACTGCTTGGTTTCATTCTTGATTTCTGACTTTACATACATTAGTTTTTTTCTATTTGGATTCTTTTTTCAAGACATGGCACAGTTAAGAACTCAGGCATCAGCTCAGTCACATTTACACGCAGCCAGACTGAAGCATTGTCAAATGAGAAAACATTTATCAGAAAATAAAATGATTGAGTAATATTTAGGGGAATCAAGACCTTTTGTTTAACATGTCTGAAATTCACGCCTAGAAATGTTCCTGGATGCTGGATGACACACTGCAAGAAACCTGACCTCTGATCTACAACTGTTACTGTTACTTCTTTGAGATTCAATCTAAGTGTTTAACAGCCCGATAGAGACAGAGGAACTAATAATAAAAATAACAATAATAATAATACAAATATTAGTTCCCCTAGTTTCAGTAATACTGTGCTTGGTACAAGGTATCAAAACACACAAACAAAAAAAAATGTTCAGCCTACTGTTCAGACAATACATGAAAAAGAAAGTCAAAATCAAAATCTAAGGCTGTTCTGTTAACTTTAGCTCTGTAAACTGTAGAGTAGATAATATATATATATACTGTATATATGTACATACTTGACCATTTTCTGTCTGATATCATTCCTTTTTGGAGCTTCTCGCAGCTCCACTTTTCTCTTTCCCTCACTCCCTCTTTTATGACTCACGTAGCACCACCCACACGTCTGCACAGTGATATAAGTAAAAAAAAAAAAAAAAAAAAAGGTTGCTGGTTTTAGCATCTTGAGGCAAAATTATAAACAAATGGTCTCTACAAAAGCTTCATTACAACCCCCCCCCACTGTGTCTATTCTTTTATTCCATAGTTTACATTTTGGTTAGTCTCAATTATTTGCCTCATTTTGTAGTGTTTCAGGTTTTTTTTTGTACTTCCAAGGTTCTTTCCCTTTTTCAAATTTTGAGACATTGACAGCTGTCCTTTAAAAAGGCAAAAATTGTAGTGATCCGGGTTGGTCCCTTTACCCTTCCCAACAAGTTCCTTTAAAGTCCGTGTATTCCTTTTCTTGCAGAATATAGTCTGAAGCTGTGAGAGGTTTCATTGTGGTTCTGACAGAGATCAGTTTAGTTAAGTGAAGTTCTCAGCAGCAACGGGGAAGATGTGAGGACAGGTTCAGGACTAAAAACAGGCCTTCAGGAGTCTTTTAAGTCTCACAGACTGTTGCTGGTTATTACAAGAGTAAAAATGATGCCGCACATATACAAACTAATCCTCTCTGGATGAGATGGAAAAGATATTGGTGGATTTCAACACTCAGGCTCTTCCGACTTCATCGTCACGGCAGGCGTTTCTAGTTTGATTACCACTTCAGTGTCCATGGCCTCTGACTGGACATTCTGTTGGACTGTCACTGGCACCTGCACAGCTTGGACCTGGACTCCTGCAGCCTTCAGCTTCTCTAGTGCCCCGCCCGCTGGTGCTCCTATGACCAGCTCAGAACCGTTAATGACGCCGCTTATGAGCCGAGGCTGTGCCGTCAACGTCTGATTGGCTGTTGATACAGTTACAACCCCCGCCCCACTGCCCGGCTGTGACACCACCAGAGTCTGTTGTGCCTGCGTTGGTACGGTGAGTCTCATCACTTGCGTTCCTGGGGCGACATTGACGGGTGCCAGGGCCCGGACTGTCAGGGGACTCCCGAGGAGGCTGATGCCCGTCGGTGAGGCCCCGACACCAGACTTGTTTGTGCCTGTGGAGGCCTGGAGCTGACACTGAGCTAACTGGTGGGCGGGGATGGTGATGATCTTGGCCAGCTGGACAGTGATCTTGTCCCCGTTCTCTGCTGTGGCTGGGACCATGGTGGGGATGGTCTGGATCACAACCTGTCCAGAGAAAACCACACATACATTAACATGTAAATAACTTGTATGGGGTAACTTGTGGGGTTCACCAAATTTCCAAAATTACTTTTCAAACCATTTTAATACCACATAGAATGCAATTAAATGCCTCTTACACGATCATACCTGCCCAAGTATGAGTGACTATGTAACAGAAAATCAGGTGGACAATGAGGCCAAAATTATTATTATTATTACACATTTTTTCCTTATTAACTAGCAGTATAACAATGAAAAATAATACTTAAATCAATTAAATTAATCAAACCTGGACCCGATAATCAAAAATTATTCATTCAGAAGTTAACAGGGTGGCTGTGGGTCTAATTTTAAATATCTTAACTTCAGATTTGATGGCGCTTATATACTTTTGGTCACATTTCCTAAAAAATGTCTTCAGTCTGACAGACTGAAGAATGTTTTTCACATATGCCCCATGTTTTCAGAGAGGACTGGGGCAGAGTACAGGTCAAACTATAGCTAGCTGGCCAGCCTACTAGCAAGGATGTTAGCACAGGTGTTGGGAATCCACAGCCTACAACACAATCATCCGACTGCTGAAGAGCTTTTGGTTCTGCGCCAACTCTCAGAGCTGAAGGGATTTGGGTGCTGATAATCGAGAGTCTGCAGTTTGTGTTGAGTGTTTGCCCTGTGAGCTGGATAATGAAGTTACATTGTGAACTGTGTTGCAGATACTCTGTTATAATATGCATAAATGATCATCAAAGAATGATATTACAGGTGTAAATACCTTCTGTTGTGAGTTGGTGTTCCCAGTACCACCGATGGCCGAAGTGTTGGTGAGGAGGGTGGTGTGACTGCCTGCTCCTGTCGTTCCTGCCTGCTGCTGCACGGCAACAGTGGAAATCTTCTGACCCAGCGATGTTGTCATGACCACAGGCACCTGCATAGCCACCCGCACCGTCCTATTGATGAAAAGCAGGAAAGTAAGAGTGTCAAAAGTCAATACTTACTGGTGGGGAAAGACGCCAACATTTGCATCAGCTCTCCTGCACAGGAAGACCCTTTCATGTCAATCTGAAGATCCTCATCTCTCTGCAGGAGTCTCACCTTGGCCCACTGGCGTTAGAGATGATAGCTGCATGAGATTGCTGGGCCTGACTCCCATCTGATGCTGCTGAAACTGCCACTATCCTCGATATCCCTGCAGCCGCTGCAACACCTCCTGCCAATGTCTTGTTGCCTGTGGGAACAGGAGCATGGACCACGTTTGCCCTGTTACCCCGCAGGATGTTGGGCTTCTTGGAGGATGACAGATCGCTCGCCTGCAGCAGCACATCTGGCGAGGGCAGCACGCGCTCATAGGATGAGGTCTCTGAGCCAATCAGATCATCAGGGGAGGGCATGTCAGCCTTGTCATCGTCGATTATGACTATGTTTTTGGGCATCTCTTTGAACTGGTAAACTAGGCGCTGGCCCTCTACCTTGGCGAGGATCCCTCGCTGGTAGTAATATCTGAGGATAAAGGACAAGCAAGACATTTGGTGATGTTTACCTAAAACAAAAGTATGAAAAATATTTTCCTCACACAGATACATAAATCCACACACACTCCTCACCTGAGTGCCCGTCCCATGGTCTCATAGTTCATGTCAGGCTTGTTCTTGTGTTTGCCCCAAAGTTTGGACACAGCCTTTGAGTCAACCAGTTTGAAGATGCCTTTCTCTCTCTGGGTCCACTTGATGTACCTCGGACAGGTGTTCTTGTCCTGGAGGAGGTCCAACAAGAACTCCCACAGGTAGGTTGTGCTCCCTGCTGGAAATCGAGTCAAGTTAATGCATTGCTTGACTGTAAAACAAATTTATTTGTGCTAAAACATTCAAAGTGGCAACAAATCTATGTATCCATCTATGTTTATCATAGCCAGTAACGTTACTACTGTTGGGTACCTTTCCCCTCTCTGGGTTTCTTCTTGATGCCGAGGTCTGGTGAGCCATTGGAGATGGATGACTGATGTGTCTTTGGCTTCCGTCCTGCTGTAAAAAAAGAAGAATTTCATTCAGATCACTGACTTGTGAGGTTGCAGTTAGACCCAACAGTGCGATTCTACCACTAGATGGTGCTCTTGAATAAACAAAACAACTATAATTTGAGGTTTTGGTTTGCGGTCTGGCTTATGAGGTAAGTTTAATTACAGAGCTGCCAGATGTTTTCCATTTAAAACTGTGTCTAAAAACACTCAAAACATAGTTTTACTAAACTTTTTTAGACATTTAAATTTCCCATACTTCACAACCCAGTGCTGATAGTGGGTCAACAACTGTATGAAATAAAGTTTCAACATTTCTAGATGCTTTTCCTCAGTGTTGGGCTACTTGGGGTTCACTTTCCTTATTTATTACTGATGACAACCAAAACAACCTTTTCTGCCTACCTCTCCTCTTCCTGACAGGTTCGTGGCCGGGCCCTGGTTCTGGCTCCTCCAGCAGGGTGCCAATCTCCTCATCTTCCTCCTCACAGCACTCCTCTGTTGATATCTCCACCTCAGTCTCTGTGATCATGTCAGGACGCATGGCAGCGTGAAGGAAGTCAGGTGTCGCTACACAAGGTGGGACAAAAGCTTCTGGAGGGAGGAATTAAGAAGAGTTTGAATTATATTTTAAAGAAGCATTATGAGATTTAAGTAACAGCTTCATGTTGACATTTTCACAGCATTTGTGGATTTAAGCCCCTTGTGAACTTTTAAAATGTTTATTTTCATAATTTTGGTCGTTAACGCCAGGTTTACACCAACAATAAAAATATTCTTGAATATTCTGAATAGTACTAGAGTTGAATAAAGCAAGTCATTCAAATCTAGATTTTCTCTTAACTGCCTAAAAATGACATTTAGCACATTAAAGACATATTTAAGATCAAAAGAATTACTTCCTGCATGTTCAAACTACAGCACATTTAAGAGAGCAGTGGGAATCTCACTGACCAACCACACTCCACACCATACACCTTACAAATGAATGCAATTATATCACATAAAAAGAAACAATGAAATTATCACTTTCAAGTTGAACCATTTCTATGCTGTGTTGACACCTTTGTTTTTGTGTGTTTATTTGTGCGTGTTACCTGGGCTGCGATCTTCTCTGAGGCTGGATGGTGAATCCATGCGTAGCAGAGCCTCTGCAGCCTCAAAGGTCTTGTCAGAGCAGTGGATGCTGGTGCCATGGACAGACGCCTCCACTGAAACACACACACACAGGATCATTTAGAAAAAAGTTCAGAAAAAATAAAATAACTGGTTAAGCCCAGTGGAGCCTGTGTTTCCTAAATATATGAGTTTAATAATATTAATCCCCATAGGGAAAACTTGTGCCTTTGTTTTCAAAACAAAACCTTGCTTACTTAGGCCAAGCTGTCACAATTTCTATATTTTACTTCACTTCATAATTTCCCAAACAAAATATAATAAAATGCCACCACCAACTGTTTTGTAACTTACAACAAATTATTAGCACAGTGCATATGCTGCATACAAGAAACTGTATGGCGCCCCCTAGTGAAGAAACACATTTTTTTTAGAAGACTGATGAAAATCTTAAAAGGCAGCACAACCAATCTGATCCAGGTATGAGTAAAGTAGCTCCTTTACCATAGAAAGTTTTCATCATCTGCCTCATTGTATCACTTGAACTAGGTATCCTGAGTGTTTCCACAAAACACCATTGACTTTTGTGTTTAGATGTAAAACACCAAGAATGTTTCTACTGTACTGAGGAGTGAAAACTAATTATGACTTCCAGCCTTATGACTAACCCTATAGCTCTCCTCCAATCCAATATAATTGTGAATATGGCAATACACGGCATATAAATGCACAGTGCTGTTTAAATAAAAAAAAAATGGGATTCTGCCTGTTGAGAAGGAAATGGTACGTGGCCCCATCTAGAGCCCTGAGAAGGAACCCAGGGCACCTGCTGTTGGTGTCAATCAATGGTGGGAAACACGAGATGCCATCACACCCTGCTCTGTCCATGTTTGGCTATCTTACTGAGGCAACAGGCACCGCATAGGGGAGAGAAATGGGCTATCTTTAGATTGTCTGCTCATTCAGTCCCCCTAATAAACAAACAGGACATGCTGGGAGTCCTCACAGCAGAGACCCTATAGCCTACAGTGCTGCCCTTGTAATGAGACCACTGAAAGGCGTTAAGTCAGAAAACTGCAGCTTGGCTTGACCGACATAACCACATATAGATACTTTGGGCATTTGTAGTCTGTGCAGAATACTAGGATTTTTGTTTTTAATGCTTACTTATTAAATAATAGAAAATTACAAACAGTTACATTTCCCAAGAATTATGTTTTACGTGGGTGACATATAATTAGAGTATTACAAAATTTCAAATGTGAGCAAAATGCCTGTAATGAACCTTCAGTACAATGTAACGGCGCCAAGAGAAGCAGCGAGTCCGACAAAAAGTAGTGCTGCCCCTGATAACTTCCGTGTTTACAGTCCTCATCCTTTCCCTCCAGTTCTCTTCGAAGAAGCCCACAAATCCTCTTGTCACTCAACACCCGCCTCGCCTTCTATTGGCCAATTCTTCCATTAATATCCCGCCCCCGGTGAAATCTGATTGGATGTCTACTGACGTTGTGAAACAGCGCGCATGCTATTGGACTAACGAGGAAGTCGATCAACAACTGACCCCGCCCTCTTACATACACAATGCTTCCGCCATCGATGTGGGACAAAAATACTTGCAAAATTGCGATTAAACGTAAGTGGGGACGAAGTTATGTTTTCAAAACACGTTGTTCATTAACAGACACCGTTAACAAGCAAGTGAAATCATACAAATTGTGTATTTACAGGTCAGTGTGGTCGAAGGCTGAAGCCGCAATTGAAACAACTACAGGGCAGAAAGCGAGTGAGCCAGGCCATCCCACGCTTCAATCCGAAGCTGGACAACACGATAACGGAAACCATGAAACAAAAATATGAAAATCTTTGACACTAGAAATGTGTAAAATGTAATCACCACACCTAAATGTAACAAAAATACAAGAATACGACGGTAAATTTTCAGGTTTAATAGGCTGTTACGTATGGACACTGAGTACTGTTACTGAATATTCTTCCCATAAACAAAATAAATTGAAGCCAGTCAGGATCAAATACTACTACATCCATAATTCATAACAATAACAGAGGTGATATCTGTTCGCATGTGCCGGATTTATGCTAGTAAAAATAAACCCACATGTCCTTCCGACTCAGACAGCGTGGCAAAGACGTAGGAAAGACAACATCTTTACACTTCCTGGTTGTGCAGAGCCGATCTGCAAACCGTTATTCTCAATCACACTGCGGTGAGAAAAATCTGCTCCAACATGCAAAACACACCTCGTGCAGACAACCATCTATTTGTGCAAACAGCAAAGCGCCGCTAAAGTTTTTCACGTCTTAAACCGAGTTTGATAAACCTTGTAGCAACGCCATGCAGGTTGCTACCAAGGTGATCACTTCCTGATTGCCCTCCATTACTTCACTACACTACTTAGCGGACTGAGGCACAGCGGTCGAGGTTAAAAACACAACCCCTGTATTAGAATCAGCGCCCGGGTCGAAGTATCAGGTACACCGAGATACATTACCGGCTCTGATGAGTAAATCGAGCTGGTTTGCGTGCCCCTCATGCTGTGAAGTCGCCATGTTTTCCCCTTGCTGCAGATTCACATTGACTTCTCACTGAATTGTATAGGAAGCTACTAGCTCATATCACTCCGCCACTAAAGGGAGATCTCCTCAAATTCAACCAGACACATTACGGCGGCAGAAAAGTATCCGTCCGCCGCCGACACAGGAAATCCTTCGTTCGCCCTCCCCTCCATTGCGTAGTGACTACGTCAAATAAAGCTGTACTGTGATAACAGCTTTTACAATAAACTCACTGGACAAACATCGAATTATCTCAGAACAAATTTGCAAGACAGTTTATCTAGCCAACTTAAGATCAAACCAATGAACAACCCTTGTTTGGTAAAGACTGACTTTTGTTGTTCTGTTTAAACTATGGATTAGAATGACCATACATAATACATACATACAATGCTTCACAGCATTCATTATGTACTTTCAACTGGTTTAACTGATCTGTTAGTGTCTTTTTCTTCTATCACATTACCATGGGATGGAAGAAACAGCATTTAGTTTTTTTAATGTATGGGAGTACAACAAAATAGACAATAAATTGCGTTGAACACAATTTAAGGCCTGTGGTCAGCTGATTAACATAATGAATCATAGAACACAACCCAAACTCATTGATAAACATTTTGGTTGACAAATGTAAAGGATTTTTCCTTTTAATGTTCAGCCCATGCAGCTTGCTAAGTACTTGTTTAAAATGTATGACGTGCAAACTGTCGATGAAAAAATATTTCATAAATTCCAAATTATATTAATTAATATCAAATCTTTCAATGTGTTTCATACTTATGAACACTGCACGTGGATCAGACACTAGACATCATTAATAAGGGATTAATGGATGATTAGAGACATTTTGCTGTATATCTTCCCTGTTCATCAGATAGTTATGGTCCAAAAAAAATATCCACAAGGTGGCAGTGTGTGACCACAGAGGCCTGCACTTCTCTCAGCCTACTTTACCAACAGTCCATGACAGTCAGACCACAACACATAAAAAGAGAAGACAGAAACAGCAAAAATATTCCAATGAAAAACAGGAGGTGAACAGAGCCAGAATAGCGGATTATCAATACTTAAACATTTTTTATAAACACATCACAAAGGCAAAATCAACTGCCATATTTTGTTGATGTGCCACTCTGACAGAGCTCTCGCAGTGTAAACTGAAAATATGTGAAAATCTTTATAACAATGTGAACCATGACATGGCCCATCATGATACACTCAAATTATAAGCCTCTTCATTAAAGCAAAAGTAGAGTAAAAAAAAAGTCCCATGAGTTTCAAAAAACCATCAACTAGTTTCTGGAACATGCAGCCTGTACGTGTGAACACTTTCACAGAAGGTAAATGTCTCTCTTTTTCTAATAATTTAAAACCTCAGTGATACAGAGGAAATTGAAACTGTGCATTGGCAATGGTAACAGGACAGAGAAAAGATACACGAGTCAAATTTCCCTAACCCTAACCTCAGTAAAAGGGCTAAAAGGTTGCTTATTAACATAGGTTTGCTCTGGGCATTCTGATTAGTGAGATGTATGTGTCATGTCCCGCACCTGTATGACAGTCATTAGGGATGTCACAGTGAGGACAATTTTCCAACAGCTAACAGGCATCTGACAACCCCGGTGGTACCAATTATATAGGACACCGCACAAGAGAAGATGTTTGCTGGTGACAAAATGAGCGCATACTTTGATGCTTAACAATAGATCTTTAGGTCTTCAACTCACTTTGAACAAATGCTTTGATAGTTGGTTCATTCAGCCTATTAAGTTTTGAACTGCCAGTTCTATCAAACATACCCCCCCACCCCCCCAACCATAGCTGATGTCCACAGCTGACTTATAAAATAAAGCTAATGTAAAGTACATACCTGTTGTAATGTTAGATCCCTGTCAAGGCTCCCTGTCAAATTAGTGGTTTTTATTTGGTGAACTATGGCGCTGACAAAAATTAACAGCCATCTGGTTCGCAATCCTACAGTGCAAAAAAGTTAGATTATGAGGAAACATTTAATCAAATTTCTGATAAATACAGCAATATTAATGTCTCACCTGCCTCCCCTTCTGTCTCCACCTCCTGCTCATCGCCCACTTCCTGCATCAGGTAGGCCTCATCCTCATACACCACCACCTGGGCTGAATAACCCTGCTCCTCAGCAAGGTTGGCACCAGGCACCTCCTCCACTATGACTGCTGGGTAGTCCTCGGCCTCCTCTCTGTCCTGTAGATCTTCACAGGCCTCCTCAGCTTCACACTCGCCTTCTACCTCTCCTTCATACTCCATGTCCACCTCACACTCTTCCCCCTGCAGGGCAAAGGTATTGGGGGAGGGAAAGAATCAAGGACAGTCAAAAAAAAGTATTTAGTGAGAGAATAAGATGGAGAAAGCTGGATTTTGTTGTGAGCTGCAGTGGCAGTGTTACTCTTGCTTGTGCCTGCATCCAACCCACCTGCTGGGGGTACTCCTCGGCTGTGACATACTCCACCACTGTCCCACCAGCGTCGACCAGCACCACTGAGGTCATGACTCATGCTCCTCAGGGATCAGCAGTCACAGCCAGTGATGAGCCACAGTGTCTCTGTCTGGTGACCTCCACCAGTTTGATGAAGAAAGATCCCTGAAGATCCCTGAAGAGAGAAGACACTTCACTTTTGTTTAAAACAACAAAGTCTGTGACACTGCAAAAGTACATGATTAAGTACATATTTTGCAAAAGTGTGTTTGATGAAAGACATCTGCCTTTTCCCCCTCTGTCAGCCGTGTATGGTGCCCTTGAGACAAAACAATCAATGAATCCCTGCCACCTCCAGAGTTGTTTTTATTGACCTGATGACCCTGTGTGTTGAACAAGAAAATTAGCATATTTTTCTTTCTTGACATTTACCAAACTGTCAAAAAAAGGATCATGAAGTTAACTTAACTGAAAAAAATCACCTGGCTAAAACACAACTACCACGTCCAGAGTCTTTCCTAACTGTAGATGGAGACCTCATCAAAGGCAGAGCTTTCTCCCATCTCTTTATTTCCAACTCTGGTCTGCAGGAAGTGCCTGTCAGCTATTACAGGAACAAATGCACTGACAGGAAGCAAAGTCAGTCCCTCAAACAGAAACACAGTGTCCAGCAAAAGTTTTAGGCGGGGCAGACTGGAGCACCACAGGACCCTCGGTTCCTGTTTTGTACTGCTCCACAGGACAACAAGAAGTAGGCAGAAGCATGTAGAGGCACACATACACAAACTGCATAATGTTGTTTAAACCAATGCTCCACCTGCTCTTGCTTTATTAATATTTTCAAAGGTTTGACTTGAACACTGACCAACTGGGATTTGTCCTAGTAGGCCACCAGGGGTGAGTGCAGTCATGGTCAAATGTTTACATGCACTTGTTAAGAACATGTACAGTATGTCATGGCAGTCTTGAATTCCAGTGATTTCTACAACTCTCATTTTTTCTGTGATAAAATGAGTGGAACACAGACTATTTTGTCACAAAACATTCATAAATTGATTCAGTAATGAATTATTTCAATTCCAATTAGTTGTTTTTAGGTCTACTGAAAATGTGACCAAATCTGCCTTAGACATGTAGCTTTAGCCAGTTTCTTTAGCACAGTATCATATATGTAGCCATGAGGTGAATATTTAAGATCCTCATCAAGGTTCTCAGAAAGCTGGAATCATTAAAAAGTTAGTCCCAGACAGAGGTTTTTATCCACTTATGGAGCTAACATTACTATGATTAGGTGGCTCGCTGGAGCTGATAAACCTGATCACAACAGCAAGCAAATTCAATACATGATAGTAAGGAATTAGAAATATGCTCTTTTCTACATCTGTCTGAATACATGAAAATGTTCAATGGTTCAAGCGTTAGGGTTAGCTGCAAAGAACTCTGTTTAAGTTTCTGCTCACACCTTGCACATACAGATTTTGCATCAGTAAGTAGGAACGTGGTCCTGAATGCACTTCACACCATGATCGGACACCATGAGTATACTGAGTCTGAAAATCTCACTGGAAGCTTTCGTTTCCTAATTTTTCACATGGAAAACCAAATGCAACACCATGAATAAGAAGTACTGAAATTGTGAGTGTTTAGTAATTATTTAATTCCTCATGTCTCTGCTATCTTTATGCCAGCAAGTTCATCAACTAAGCTTCAATTGTGACTTTTCAAAACAGCTATAAACAATAATGCCTTTAGACGTGATTAGGGATTTAGAACCTTATATCACACATCTTCGTACAGGGTGTGTATAAGGACAGGCTCAGTTACTCTAACCGTTGTATAATGGATGAGCCATGATGAGCTGGTGCTCACTCCTCTACTGAGACCCCATGATATCAGCTTGGATGGAGAAATCCTCTGTTCAATTATTCAACAGCATAAAGCTGAGGCTCATCTACAGTTGTGCTGTCACTTTTATTTGAAATTCAAACACTGAAACATGGAGGGAACTATTCGAACTTCGATAGCCTGTTCAAGACCAAAATGTATCAGACTTACAGTCTATAATCTCAACAGAGTAGTTTGCCTTGTGATCCATCTGAGAGAGTGTTTAGGTTAGCCAGCACACATTAAAACAATAAGAGATTCATAAAGTGTTTAGTCATTCCATAGGCTCTTCATCTGAGCATGCTCCAGTAATGTCTGGGACAGGGAAATGGGCCCTATGAACGGTCCGACATTTTAAAAAGATGCAACAGTCCCAAACTGGGAATGAAATGAATACAATCTGGAATTTATCTAACTAGCCACTAACATGGTAATGGGCTGTAAGAAACATTTGCCAGCATAATCGTTGTTTTGGTACAGCACAACTGACATCATGGACAAAACAGACAAAATGTTCAGCACCATTTGTGAGAGGGAAGATAAGAGAAGTAGTTGATCATTGCATTTATATGTTTTGTGTTTTAATGCTGTTTAAATGTAGACTCAATAATGTCCTTTAAAAATATGTCTTATCAGAGTTCTATATAGCAGGAATTCTGTAACATCAATGGTCAAATTGGCCATCAAAAAATAAAAAAAAGAGTCTGATGTTAACTCTGGTTTGACTTACTGAATGTTCTATTGGCAGACATTGATCAGTAAACGAAGCTTTTAATGTTGTTCACTAAAAAGATGGAGGATACCAGGGAGCAAAGCCCTCCTAAGAGGACAATCACAACAACAAAGCATCTGAGAAGCAGTGTGAGGAAGTATTTTAGTCTCTACAAAACTGTTGTCAAACTAAAAAAAAAAAAGCTGTCTGTTGACTTTGTTGAAAAAGGCTGTTACTTTACAATGACAACAAATCTGCAGACTCACCTGGAAGTTTGCCACCCATGTGAGGCAGCAGTGGCACCACAGACAAGTCAGGCATCGCCAAGTCTACAACAATATTTGATGCTACACTCAGCTTCAGCAGAGCCCTTGCCATAAGCTTGTAAAAATGCCAACAGTGATAGGATAACAAGATTTACATGCATGCGTATGCTGCTCAGGATCTCATGGTGGAACTGAAGCCACAACAATTTCAATGCACTTAGTGCAAACAGGTTGACACCACAAAGGAAAACATAAAAACTCTGAGGGATAAGACACTGTCTTACCGTAGACGGACGGACAGTGCTGTCCATACCGCTGTGAAAAACATTAGTAACTAATTTTAGACAGGTATATGCATGTAGTTAATACTAATATCAATATTATTCTGTAATGGGTTCACACCAGCTGCAACACCCATCAACCTGTTCTCGTTCTGCCACTGACTATTGAATAATCATTAATGCATTATTACATGGGACCATACCTGTGTTTGAACTAGTCCTTCATTTTGATCTCAACTACACACCTGTAAAGTCTAAAGACTAGAAATATGAGTTATGTTTCTGTGCTAAATTAGGCTACTTGAGTTTTGATGAAGATGGCTCAACATTGATAATCATTTCATAATAACATCATAGTTTTCCAAATTGGAATCAAATCCTAAGGTGTCTAGAGATTCCTACCCACCTGTGACACATGCACAGGTCTCAGAGACAGCTCCAACTGACATGTGCTGCTCCTGAGTCCCAAGAAATCAGGACAGATTGGGTCTTCACTATTTCCTATCTGCATAATTTTCTGATGTTGAAGTGAATCAGTTCCCTCCAAACTCTACTTCCTCTCATACATCCAATCTAAACAGCCTGACCCAAGAAAAGTGTGTACATGCGTTGCACTATGCCGTTATGTTTCTGTTTAACTGTCAAAGGTTATTATGCAAGTTTACAGAGGAGCTGGAGATTGTGACACTGGGCTTTTGTAATCTAATGAGCCCAGCTAACTCCTTTCATTAGAAAGTCAATCAGAAAGATATTGAGCTAAAGGGAGGCTCAAAGTGCAGAGTACTGCAAGTGGTGCCGGTATGATTTCACTCAGTCAACACAATGACATTGCACTAAAATGACAGCACACGTCAGTATGGATCAGCCTGGTCAACAGTTAACATAACTAGGTTTGTCTTTCGCTCTTTAATGCTATTCCTTCTCTTTTTTCTCTTTTCATTTCCTTTCTGCTCTGTCTTTATTTTCACCTGTTATGATGCTGAAACCATTCGTCTAAGTGGACATACATGGTTCCAAAATATGAAACATTCATGCTGCAGGCAGATTTCTAAAATGGGATAGTCTGACATATACACATGCAAACATAGACAAACACACCAAGCAACACACAAATGATCTGTTAGGAGTTTCTCATCAGGCTTCACTGTCATCCAACAGGTCCTGTAATACTTGTTTTAGTCAATGAACACGTGGCTGCCTCTTCACTTCTCGGCTCTAACAAAATGAATCATGATGACTGGCTGCATAATTACCATTTCAACTACTTCAATCAGAAACTACCAGTACATACCTGTTACATTACAAGCAAAGGAACATATTATTCTAAAGGTTAGCAGCAGACAGAGTGACCTTACCACTCCTTACAGTGAGCTACTAGTCACACTGCTATTTCAAGAATTGAAAATATTTCTGTTGCAATGAAAGTCATTCTGGACAACAGCTAGAGCTACACGTTTCACTGTAAAGATGAACACTGATTCGTTTACAATTGTTGCCCTTGTTCATGGTGTAGTCAGTAGCAGTCTCGAGACTTCATTCGATACAGCAGAGTCATCCTGACAGGCCAACTTTCCCACCACAAGATCTCAATGAAAACATCCAAACTAAAAGGGCCAAAGTCCAAACTTGCCTTCCCACAGAAAAGCTGGTGCGATTCAAAATCCTGGCTTGCATTTTTACTTGTCTGCTGCTTAAAAATCCACAGAAACGAGGAGGAGAATGAGAGAGTGAAACTGCTGCTGTCCTGCCATGACAGGAGAAAACCAACAGGACATTTTCTGCATCTTTGTCTCCTTTTGCCTTCCTCTGGCTCTCTCCCACATGCCTCTCTGTCCGACATCCATCCATCCATCCATCCATGTGGTCTTCCATCTCCTCTCTCTGCCTGCATGCTTGCTGTCTGAGTGGAAGAAACCTCTCAGAGCGACTCAGCACTTCTCAGACCCTGCCCTGAGCTCAGATCACATGACAAGGGTGGAAAACACACACACACACACACACACACACACACACACACACACACACACACACACACACACACACACACACACACACACACACCACAGTCACATGATCTTTCAACAACTGAGCTTTTGTTCCAAGTAACTGGGGCTGTTAGTAAAGATACAACGCCCTGCCTTGTGTCCTGCCCTCTAGACACACACACACACACACACACACACACACAAACACACACACACACACACACACACACACACACAGTGATGACACAACAAGCGAATACATGGCAAGAATGACCTCAGGACTGACTTGACATACACCCACCCATCCACACAAACACAAGCACCCTGGCAAATTCCACTATAACTCAGCTGCTAAAATTATATATGCATGAAGTTGTGTTATTAATTCCCTGTGGTGTTCCAGTGTCACATTTAATCTCCTGTCACTTAGTGATTTAAAAAATAGGCCTTGGGTGGGTTGGCACTTTTGGGTCAGAGTACTGGTTAATTAGCATCTGGTGTGAAAATATGCCTAAAACTTTCAAGAGTTTGTTCTAAGATGCAACGATAGTCATGCCTATTATCTCAGCACTGACATATTAAAGATGGGTGAGGGAAACCATGATGGAAAAGGCTGAGAATGGCTGCAAATTCTGTGATAAAGCATTCTGTTATCACAAACTAAATTTAATATTATAGCTTTAACAATCCCATTTCCTACAAACTTTGATAATCAATTCATCCATTAAGTCACTTATTTGATAAAAATGCAAAAGCAGGATCCAGCCTCTCAAATGTGGGTTTTTATCTCGTTGTCCGTTTTATGTCATTACATACTGAACATTTTTGGGTCTTAGGCTGTTGGTCAGACAAAACAAACCATTTGAAAATCTGACTGTGGTAAATTTATCAATAAATTGACAATCAAAATAATTGTTCCTTTCAACCCTAATTAGGTGGTTGGAAAGAATATTTGCCTGCATGTTGATTTTTTACATAAAAAACTAATGTTGTCAGTCTTGGTGTAAAATAGCTTTATGCAAGGCAAATGCACTAACAAGCTGGGAAGTTCCTTTGTTTTCCCATATGAAACTTATAGCATTGCCATGGTGGTGTATTTCGCAAAATCATTTATATTAAGTGTATATGTCCTTCAAAGCTCCCAAAA
>JARJLU010001935.1:0-10607 GCA_030272975.1 Sparidentex hasta | reverse complement strand
TAATTCCCTGTGGTGTTCCAGTGTCACATTTAATCTCCTGTCACTTAGTGATTTAAAAAATAGGCCTTGGGTGGGTTGGCACTTTTGGGTCAGAGTACTGGTTAATTAGCATCTGGTGTGAAAATATGCCTAAAACTTTCAAGAGTTTGTTCTAAGATGCAACGATAGTCATGCCTATTATCTCAGCACTGACATATTAAAGATGGGTGAGGGAAACCATGATGGAAAAGGCTGAGAATGGCTGCAAATTCTGTGATAAAGCATTCTGTTATCACAAACTAAATTTAATATTATAGCTTTAACAATCCCATTTCCTACAAACTTTGATAATCAATTCATCCATTAAGTCACTTATTTGATAAAAATGCAAAAGCAGGATCCAGCCTCTCAAATGTGGGTTTTTATCTCGTTGTCCGTTTTATGTCATTACATACTGAACATTTTTGGGTCTTAGGCTGTTGGTCAGACAAAACAAACCATTTGAAAATCTGACTGTGGTAAATTTATCAATAAATTGACAATCAAAATAATTGTTCCTTTCAACCCTAATTAGGTGGTTGGAAAGAATATTTGCCTGCATGTTGATTTTTTACATAAAAAACTAATGTTGTCAGTCTTGGTGTAAAATAGCTTTATGCAAGGCAAATGCACTAACAAGCTGGGAAGTTCCTTTGTTTTCCCATATGAAACTTATAGCATTGCCATGGTGGTGTATTTCGCAAAATCATTTATATTAAGTGTATATGTCCTTCAAAGCTCCCAAAATTCCACAAGATATGTTGTGAGATGACCTTTTGTCAATATAGGGCTTAAAATAGCTAAAACAATGTGATAACTATGGATCTTAACTTGTTATTTTCACCTAAGAATATGATGAAACATGAAAATGTCAAAATGAGCTCTAAAGCTTTTCAGAAAGTGACAATAACACAGTAATGATGTGTAGTCTGCAAGCGACAATCATCCTCCCAGTGCAGTTTACTGATAGCTGCACCCACCCATCACCAATCCATCCCTGTCCTAAGCGTCTGGACCTATATATTTCTAGACAGGCCTCTCATGATTTAGCTTCATACAGGACATTCAGGCACACCCAGTGGAAACCTTCAGACAACAGTTCAACTGTTAGCTCAGACTGCAGGATATAGCAGCTGAGCCAAAGGCAGGCTGGTCAATCATTTACCAGCACAAACCTCTGCCTCTTCAATACAGCTCACTCTGGAGACAGCAGATCCAGGCCTCTAGCCTCTGTTCACTAACCAACACTAATTTAACAGACATAATTAAAAAAATGTATATAGCAGAAGCCACTAAACTGTGACCAGTGACTTAAGAAGAATACTGCACTACACCAGTAAATTAAATGGTGTTAATATACAGTTTATTCATAGATAGCTACAGAGTAGGGGTCAACTGATGTGGCTTTTCCAGGGCTGATGCTGATGCCAATTTTTGAAATCAAGGAGACTAAAAACCAGTATTTCGGACCAGTGTCCATTTGCAGCAAAAATTAAACTCTTTGTGTCAAAAACAACATTTGATGGAAAAAACCTAAATCAAATTTACTGAAGTACTGTTCTTTAGTACAATTTTGAGGTTATTTACTTGAATAGTTTACATTATCTGCTACTTTAAATTTCACTACCACTACATTGACTTGATACATTCATTTACTAGTTACTTTACAGATTCAGATTATTCAGTGTTTATAGGCTATTAATTGTGACATGTTACCGATCAGATATTTTTGTGGGCAAGACTCTGTGTGAGAGGATAACGATTAAATTAGGTTATTTCATCAGCGATTTTAAAAAATCATTGATACTGATAATCAGAAAATGCCCTGCCCTGATTACTCAGACTAGGGATTCATTATATAAACTGACAGACAAATCATCCGCCCAATAATGGGAAATTTGTGTTATCAGGAATTTACTGAAATTGGTGAAATTATAGCCAATAAGATAAAGTCAAATTACCTTCACTGACTGAAGATAATGATACAGTAGGTGGCTGTTTGCACTTTGAAAGTTTGTTTGTGATAACCAACAACAGCAAAAGTGCAGCCCGTTGTGCTCATGACGTTAAACTGCTGCACCTGGGTTGACATTTTTATAGATTCGGAGGAAAACAATACAATTCAAATTTGAACAGATGTCCTGAAAAGGTTCAGAGTAGACGGGAAAAGTCTACAGATTTTATCGGAACAAATCTTCTTAAATACATTGAGTACTAAACCTTTTCTCTCTTAGACTTTCTTCCCTCGGGGTCTGCATAAACTACAGGTAAGGACCTTTTATCAAAAATACAGGAGAGTGAAATTATTGGTGACCTTACTGGTGTCAGCTATGATCTGTTTATGGAAATTAATGTTATAGAAAAGAAAAAAGCACATATAAAATCCATTTTGCACACAATTTCTTTTTTGATCCATCAAAATGAAGCTGAAAGTTGTATTTATTTTAAATGCAAAAATGTACTACATGAAAAATTTTATCATTAATTGATCTCTCACTTTCCAGTCGACAAAACATATCAACACAATTTACACTTTGAATTCTAACTCCGATGGACATTCGAATCACTCTTTTGGAATGTTTGTGCACTGAATACTTAGGAGTAAAACATCAACAAGACAAATAATCGATGGTTATGTCACTGACCTTCATACAGTTTAGCTGATTTTGAAATTTAAATTTTGAATATAAGGGAAGTCGGCTGATATAATTTATCATCTATTTGGATTTTTCAACAAGTAATGAGAAAATGGAAACAGCTCCTGACAAAGTCTTCCCATGCAGACAAAGTGCCACCAGCATCAGTGGCCTGCCTATCAACACCTGACATCACATCATCATGATATGCACTTTCTTGCTGTCTTACAAATCCTATATAGTTCAATGTGTCGATGCAACTAGTTTTACATCGCGGTAATAGGACTTACAAAGCAGTGAGGCTGGATCCAAGATTTCAAAGTACATCGCACAGTTGTCTGGCCGCTTGATCGCAATGCTTACTGTCAGACTATGTCAGGCATGTACAGTGAGTCACAGGGGGAATTCACTGTTGCAATGATACCTTTGCTCTTCAGAGCAGCTAACCTTATCAATGAATTATTAGCCAGCTCCTGCATCATTTACACATAGTTACGAGTATGCCGAAGCTGGTATCGAATGAGTTACAAGAGCCGTCATTTTTGAGCAAACGTCGCACAAAAGAAGCTGCAAAGAAACAGAAACTGAACATTGCCATTAACTTAGCTAACGTTAGCTAGCTCCGTTAGCGCTGTGACAAAAACAAGCTGACAGAAGACAAACACAAACAAACCATGTGGCTAATTCTGGCTAATGTCGGGTCAGCTCACTTACCGTGAAATTATTTTTCTGACTACTTGCTGGGGACCAACTTAGTTGACAGGCAGGAACTTGGCGTTAGCTCGCTGGCTAATGAGAGTTTGCTGTGTGAGTGCGTGTCTGTGTGACATCCAGTAACCTCTCCTCCTCCCCGGACGAACTGACGGTCTGAAGGGTCCCGCTGCTAACGGGAACGCGAGCTAACTCAACATTAGCGTTAGCTGTTTGTGTTCACCGTGAGCCTCCAGTCAGACAGATGGGCA
The DNA here is from genome assembly GCA_030272975.1 of Sparidentex hasta. Lineage (NCBI taxonomy): Eukaryota > Metazoa > Chordata > Actinopteri > Spariformes > Sparidae > Sparidentex > Sparidentex hasta. Next base: position 6,991 of record JARJLU010001935.1, on the reverse strand, counting down.
TCAACAGAGCTCGGTGCCCTTGGTGTTTCATGCGCGACAGTCACTGAGTGAGGACGCAGCCGCTCGGTCAGGACGGGCTGCTGCTCTGCTAATGTAGACGGACTCGGTTGTCAGTTTACTCCGCTTGTTCGGGCAAATTACACAAGTGACGTCACGCCGCACATAAACAACCAGGGCTCGCCAGAACAAACTAAACCTTTCGTTATCATCAAGTTTATTTATCTGTGTTTGAAAAGATCCATTCCTGTCTCTCCAGCCATAACCAGGGGGTAAACAACAAGTCATTGTGATAAGACTGTATTCTCTTGCTTCTCCTCTCATCTAAGATGATGTCCTGATGGTCACAAATGATCCCAAAAGCCCCTAAAAAGCCAATATCCAGAAGTTCATACAAAATCATCTAACCACAGTCTTCTGTCTCCACCAAGTGGTCAATGCACCGACATCCCTGCATCACAGTGCATGGCCACGCTGATTAATAACACTGATTATTATGAAGTCATGCACACTGAGATAAATGTTTGTACATCCCTTTATTTAATTCGTCTATGTGAGCACATTATCATGACAACACAGACATTGTAGTTAACAACACTGAATGCGGTATATTAACTATCTAATATATTTGTACAATACATAGTTAATATATGATCATTTATGCGGTGCACTGACAAACATTTAAACAAAGCATAGACTTTTAGAGAGTTTGGAGGAAATGTTACTGTTGAATAGAATCATCTAAGTAAAAGGGTATAAATAATAATAATAATAATAATAATAATAATAATAATAATAATAATAATAATAATAATAATAATAATTTGAACTTATAAATAATGTATCAGTCTTTTGCTGTTGAAGGTAAAATATAGACAACAATAATACTAAAAAAATAGAGAATAGATATGCACCAAATTATGGCTATACTATGGATATCAGCTTCAAAAAGCAAATATTAGCACTGGTGCAATATTTTATTTTTTTGTTATTGTTGTTGTGGTGGTTTCTTATGATAACACATATCACTATTAAATTAGCAACATAATAAATATTTAATGGTCTTAAAACATGTAAATATTTTAAGATAGTCGGGAAAAATGCATGTCTTTGTGCCATTATACCAACCGATGGAAGTGGGAAAATCACATGGTCTGTTATCAGCTTACAGGGAACATAGGTGTGTCCCCACTTAAAAATCTGGGTAAAGTTTGCATGTTGGTATTATCTATGGAAAGCAGTCTATCACAACATAACAGTAACAACAAGCCAAACTTATGTTCAGTTCAACTGGTCATGAAACGCTTTGCAAGTGTGGCACCTACATTAGAGGACAAAAGACACAAGGGGAATCATTCCACAACTGCTGATGAAGATTTACCAGAACCAGAAGGGGGACACTTAAAGAATAAAAACTCAATAATAACATTTCAAAAAAGGGCACATTAGCTAGTTAAACCTGCAGCTAATTCCCCTCATGCTGTTTTTGCCGTCGTCCTGGCTTGGTTGTGGAAGGCACACTGTCTGTCATGTCATGACTGGGCTGTCACCACCACCATTGTCTCTGTAGCTGAAACAAACAAGCACACATGAGTTTACATGACTATGTTATGTTGCAGTATGTTTAGTTTAAATAAAAAAGAATGGACACGGGAAGTGGGATCTAAATTAAAGAAAGTGCAAAGAAAAGTGGAGTGATATACATGAGTCACACTGCCCTCAGTAACTCTGATCATTTCTGAGAATGATGCTTATCCTGAAGCCATCCAGTTTACTGTCTTTAAAGCTGTGCTGCTTGTTTACCTTCTTAACTGTACTATTACATCACTGAGCAGCTTTTTACAGTCCAGATAGACATCTTTGGCTCTGTGGATACAGGCAGAAATACATCTGGTCAGAGCCAAATACAGTGAACATCACATTGGTTTTTTTTTTCAGTGCCAAAATTGAAAAGCAGACAAGTGGGAAATAATCAAGCTACACTGTATTCTTCCAATGCTCAATGATTAGGACTTATTGAACCTGGGAATCTAGCTGCTCTCATCGACAAAGGCCCCTTGAAATTGTACCTCTGTGTGCTGGCGGCGTTTCTGACAGTGTTTCAAATTGAAGTGTGAACTGTTCTGCATCTACACTCTAACCACCATGTCACCAAAGGGCCTCAATGATGAAAATGTTTAATTCTCTGTGTGCCACTTTCTTATGTGAAGGCTACTAGTTTTCATCCATGAACTCTGACTACAAATAGTGCACCATGTCCAGGACAAATAGAGATGCCTCTTTGGAATGTTTTGGTACCTGATGACAGATTATGGTGGTTAAGGATACCACTGTGTCTTTCTTATCCCTTCCCTTCCTCTATGATATATACTGTTGTATGTACTAGAGTTGCACTATTTTTCCATGTTTGTGGATACTTATTGAGTGTCGTACAGTAACCCTGTCTAGTATCATCCCTCTTATATTGTGTCCTGAGTATATTGTTTGATATTTCTTTTGTCAACCCAGTGTTGTTAAAGCATGTTCCTGTTTGCCCCCAAGGAGCCTAAAAAAGAAGAACGGCTGTGACTGACAGCTGTACTGAAGTCAATAGATGACGCATGGCGAAACATTCTAGAACAACTACGTCAAAAGACTACTAATGAAGAAATGCCAACAGAAAATGAAAGAGTAAAAAAGAAAAAGTTGGTCAACCACTGATTTTTTTTGCTCCAAATGATTGACAGATTGCCATTACATGTCGAACGGGAGCCTTTCTCTAATGAAGTCAAGGGATGGACAACATGTCTATAAAATCCTATGCTGACCTACTCCCTGAAGTATGGTCTTTCATCTCCTGGAGGCATCTCTTCATCAGAAATCATATGATATGGATATGCTGGGTTTTAGTATGCTTCTCTCTGCATCTCCTATAGACTTCAATACAGCTGCCACCACCAAAGCAAGACTCAGTGGCATGAAGATCCTTTGTTCTTCTCGCTGGTTTTAAATGTTTCCATGCTACAGCACACCTGATTTCAATGAATTGGACAGACTTCAGCTGATGATGAGCTGATCATTTGAGTCAGCTGTGTTGGAGCAGGGAAATATCTCAAACATACAGGGCAGGGAGACCCTAAGAACAGGATTGCATTTATCCATGTCCACCATTGTCTCAGTTGTGGAAAATTACATGTGAAATCAGTAACATTAACAATGGCTCGGTGTCATTCAGGTATCTTCATCAGGCCACGTCTGTGAGCCACCAGGGCCCTGACACTGGCACACCCCAACAGACTGAAGTGCTGATTGGTTATTAGTTGCACCTGTGCTCAGTAAGTCTGCTGTGACAAATCACATTTGTGCTGCCATCTAGTGTCTGAAAGTTTCATGATATCTTTAAGACAGGAGGACAACCTTTCATCAACATACTCTACGAAAAATTTTGGTCGTAACTCACTTAAAGGAGAGGTTTTTTTTTTTTAAAAGGTAAAACAACAAAACAAAAAGCTTTTATCCAATACTGCTGTTATTATTTTATTTACAACAATACAACAAGTGTAGCTATTGTGTAGTTTTATTGATTATAAAAAGTAGGTTTGGGGTGTTCAGATATGTCTCAGCATGTTCTTACTTTGTCCTTCCACCAGTGACTCTTCCTCCCTGGCCTCATGTGTTATATCCACAGCTCCCTCACTGGTCAGCTGTGTGGCCAAAGCAGCAGGTGGCGCCGCCTCCTCTGCTGCTGATGGAGCAGAGTGGCAGGAGTGGCAGTGTTTGGCCTCATGTACTGGAGCCTCAGATGTAGGTCCTGGCTCTGCCGCTGGTAGGACCTCCAGGTCCAACCCTGAGGAGGCTGCTGCCAGCTGAGTCGTGTTCACAACTGCTGCAGCTTCCACCATCATCTCTGCTGAAGCTTCGGCTGCGGCCTCCTCCTCCAATGACACCTCGGGAGCAGGTGTTGTTTCAGCAGTGATGGGAGCATCCTCAGCTGGTGTGACCTCCTCTGCCGGTGTAGCCTCGTCAGCCAGTGTGGCTTCCTCAGCTGACACGACTTCCTCAGCTAATGTTGCTTCCTCAGCAGGAGCAGCATCTTCAGGCGAGGCCCCTGTAGAGGAGACAGCTTCCTCTGGAGCAGCTGTTTGATCTTCTGCCTCAACCTCACCCACCTCCTCCACTGTCGGGGCTGAATTAGTCGGTTCCTCAGGAGGAGATGCAGCTACCTCCTCCTCCTCTGCTACTGCTGCTACAGGAGCAGATGTCTCCTCTTCAGCAGCTAGAGCATCTTCATCTTCTGCAGCCTCTGCAGATTTCACTTCCTCCTCCTTCACAGCTGCTTCCTCAGTTACCACCTCTGCACTTGCTTCCAGGACTTCTGACTCTACCACCTCCAATTTAGACTCCAAAACTTTGTCCTCCTCTGCTTGCCTGACAGCATCCACCACACTCGACTCACCCACAGAGGCTGCTGCAATCTCAACTGTGGAGCCGGCCAAGATCTTTACAGCTGTGAGCAGATCAGGTAAACTCTCTAAAAGGACAGAAGGAGAGCAGAAAGTACTGACTGAGAGAGATTTGAAATAGTAATAGTGTAGAATACGCAATAAGTTCATACACTTCAATAGCAGTATATATTAGCTTCATGCTTTAATATCAATCTAATCTGCAACAATTCTGATAATTGCTTGTTCAGTTTAAGTAGGATAATCAAACACAAAATGCCAAACATATACTTGTTCCTGCTTTGCTCTTAAGTCATTGTTAACTGCTTGTCTAAACAGAACATTTGTATTACATTCTTTTTGTTTGACAATCCATGCATATCTCTGATATATCCTGTACACAGTGGTTTACTCTGCCGTTTTGTATAAATTTCACTTACCGTGAGTGGGTTTCTATCACTGGGAGGTCTACAGTCACCACAGGTTCAGGAAATACTCTACAGAAGACTACCTGCCCAGTTCATGCTCCTGCTGGTGTAACATTTGTCAAAGTATGAAACATGGCACTTGTGAAAGCAGGTAACATGTATGTCGTAACATACACACATGCTATGTAACTGAGGATCACGTGGGAATAATCTCCGAAAAGCTTCATCTGGGGTTTATACATGCCGAAAACATGACAATTAAAGGGTAACTCCACCAACTTTGCAAATCAAGGTGTGTTTAGAGGTCTTGAGGTGTACTACTGCATATATGGAAAAAAAAAAAAAGAAAAGAAAAAAAAAAAACAACAAAAACTGTATAAAGCCTTTTGTGGCCCTGGGGAAGCTGCATGTAATCTGATGAATTGATCTCTAGTGATGTTACCAAGTGGCTATGTTGAATTATGGGTAATGCATGTGGTGTATGCCCTCCTACCACACTGTTGGACTTAGACGGTTTAAAAACAAAATTATCAAAATCAAAACACAAGAACCAGAGATATCACCGTTTTCATTCCACACATTCTTCCTTCCTTTTCTAACCCGTGTGCCTACATTGCCCACCAGGCAACTGAGCAACTTTGTGACATCAGTGGAGGTACGTTTTCAGATTATATGCAGCTTCCTCTGGAGCCACAAAAATATTTTAAATAAAATTAATAATTTTCACATATGCAGAATTGTGAACACACTTTAATGTGTGAATGTGGTGGAGTTACCCCTCAAGTCACAGATATGGATGAATCCTAAATTTACAGAAACATTTCCCACGTGCTGCTCAATAACTGTTACGTGACCTTTGACCCATTTTCAGATTGTAAAACATCCCTGGGTCGTCACATTGTCCCATGAGCCCGTCACCCCATCCCGGCAGGCTACAGGCTCCCTAAAACAAGCACTGTAATCTAGGATTAGTCTTAACAGGTCTGAGTCTGCTTTAAACCCCACCTGTCCCAGGACTCCAAATAAAAAGCTCATACAAATCTGGTTTAATAATTAACCCTGGGGTGAAAGACTGGGGGGGGGGAAAAAAAACATTTAAAGTGCATGCATAAAGAGTGCTTGCAGATTTTTTTCTTCAACTTGTTGAGCAGGACATTCCACATCCTGCCACACTGCATTTTGTCTTGTTCCACACAGACAGACAAACATTCTGTGACTGCTTATGGATTAGAGTTCATCATGTCTATATTAGAGGGGGTCAGGTGCTCTTTACAAAAGGAACAAAATCAATATCCTGGAGAACAGAGCAGTTAAGTTGAAAACATTCTTCAAACATTATTTCAATCTTCCCCTTGAAGGCACAGGAGCATGAACATGACAGGGATTCTTCAGGAACAGGAGCGTTTCTACTGGAAGTGGGTGTTTCTACACCTACATCACATATTTACTGTACGTCAGTGTCTATATTCAAAGCAACAAGCTGGCCACAGTCACTGAATAAACTCTAGGCCACGAAGTAGCTTCAGGCAGACTGAGTACTTGCTCCAATACTGTTAGTTTACAACCTGAGGAATCTGAATGCAATTTTTCAAATTAAAATTGTTTGTAGCATAAATTCACAAAACAAACCTTGCTGAGTGCTTTTAAAAATGCAACATCATACAAAAAAAGAAACATCATGATACAATCCAGTGAGATTTTATTCTTCGAACACTGTTTTAATCATAATGACAACTCAGAAACAGATGAATTATCTTTTACTGTAGTGTTCCCTGAAAGATTAAAGTTTCACATTAAAAGAGTAAAGAAACAGTTTTACTCCTTTATGAGTAAAAAGAGAAGAGAAAATGTGCAAAAGATGTTACAGGATTCAAGAGGTGAGGACAGGAAAAGAAGAGCTCACTGGTTTTTGGTCAAACTTCACACTGAGACTGCTGAAACTGAGTGAAGCACGCACTTTATGTTCCATCTCTCTACTGCATTCTAATCCGAATTTAAGCAAAGACTGATGCGATGTAGCTGGAAGTAAGCGTTTGCTGAGCGGAAGAAGTGCAAACGAGGATGAGACTGAATAACTTCAACAATCAACTGGGCTGCATTCATTCACCATGCTGACATTTTACACAAGAGAAATGCAGTGCTGCT
>JARJLU010001934.1:0-15864 GCA_030272975.1 Sparidentex hasta | reverse complement strand
ATGAGCAGCTGGACTGCAGCTGCTGTGACACTTCAGCTCTGCCTCAGTATCAGACTGGTGGACTGTTATTCTGGTCACCTGCACCTGCAGAGCTGGATATGAGAACAAGAAACAATATTATTATCACTGGTTCTAACAGAAATCACTGATAGATGTACACACACGACAACACAACACTTACTATTCCTACAACTAGCAGTGAACATTAGTGCCAACACAACAGTAATTATTACACAAACTCATGATGATCCATCATTTTCAACATCTTCACTGTTTCTAAATGTACTATGTTGATGTTTTACATCAGTGTGTGTTCATCAGTACCTGTGACAGTCAGAGTTGTACCAGGTAAACTACTCCTCCACTCAGACCATCTTGTTGTGAATGTAAAGTGATACTGAGCTGAATCACTCTCTGTCAGGTCAGTGATTCTCAGAGTGGAGCGTCCTCTCTCTGATTCAAGGACCTGAACACGACCTGCAAACTGGGAGTCTTCACTAAGGTCCTCAGGCTGTGAAGGACTCTGCCACTGATGAGAACGTTCAGGACTGAACCAGAATTTAGACCTGATGGTGTCGTAACTGCTGTAAGTACAAGAAATGTCCACTGATGATCCTTTGAAGGCACAGATGCTTCTGTCAGTGTAAATCACTTTGTAGCAGGGTCGATCATAGACACCTGAAAGATAAAACAATCATTTTTAAACCAGAGTTGATGAAGAGTCACAATGAAGGTCTCCATATTAAAATCCATGTAGTTATCAGACTCCATCAGATGGTGTTATGTTAGTGTAGTAAACTCACACACTGGAGGAGAGGGGAAATCCTCACGTCCTTCAACAGCACAGGAATAACTGTCTGCATAATTAAAGTAGTTTGAATAAGTAGAAGATGTTTGTGATGGAATTTTCTGTCCATTTTTGTACCAGATGTAGGAAGAACGATCAGGGAGACGACAACTGCTGTGACACTCCAGGTCTCTCCAGCTAGAATGTGAGGATCCGCTCACCTTCACATGAAGATCTGGATCTGTGAAAAAAGAACAAGAATGTTATTTTAGACAAACTGTCAACATACAAACACACACATTCATATTATTGTTCTTCAGATATTGAACATTTGGAAAGAATAAAAATATGAATGAAATTCTTACCTGTGACAGTCAAAGTGACTCCAGGTTTACCAGTATATGCCCCACCTTCTTGGTCTGTAATGAATCTGAACTTGTACTCAGCTGAGTCGCTCTCTCTCAGGTCTGTGATTCTCAGACTGCAGTTGTTGTTACCACAGATATACTGCACACGACCTGAATACTCTGGGTCTGTTCTCAGATCTGTATAAACACCATTACTCTCTTTTGTGAACCAGAACCTGTTCTCTACTCTCTGTACAGTAGATGGGTATCTGTAGGTGCAGCTCATGTCCACTGTTGATCCTTTGAAGGCACAGATCTCAGTAGAGCTGTAAGTCACTCCCCAGCCATCCTGACCCTGTATCACTGTAATCATAACAACAAAGATAATTCTCGTTTTTTTACTGTTCTAGGACTGAACTGATGTACACTTGCAAAACTTTAACTTGTCTCTAGTTGTTGAATTGACTTTGATAACTTATTGTAAATGGTTACAATAATAGCTCTATAGTTTCTCCATGAGGGACATGAAGGGATGAACAGAATTTGTCAGACTAGTGTAACACATCCCAGAAAGACTTTGATTAAAAAAAGACCCAGTACACACAGAAATAGGTGTGATTAAAGCTCACAGCGAGACTTCACTCAACAAGATGTAGGGGAAGTGCGTTCACACTGATTTGCATGTCTCATCTTACTTCCCCTCACTTCCTTAGGTAAAGGTTGCTTCCTCGTTAAAGAAGTGCATCAATTTACAGGTCAAATCTAAGAACATAGTTATCTAAGAATGATTAAATCAATTAAATCTTCTTCACATAGGGTCGCTCTGACTGTAAATACCTGCAGTGCAACTCTCCAACATAAATGTAGACATACAGTACCTGGTACAGTGAGGAGAAGGACGACTAATCCACTCGCTGCTGCAGGTAAACTCACAGCTGCTCCTCTCATCTCTCTGTGTGGCTTCAGAGTCAATAAGATGCCTGCAGGTAAATAATGTCCAGGAGCAGTATTAGCAGTACAAAACTCTAACCTCACGAGAAAGGAGACTGTCTTGATAACTTGTTTTTTGTGCTCTGAAAGCAGTAGACAGAAGTTGAGTTGTTAAAAACACAACCAACCTTCTTCCTCTTCACATCATTTACACACATGATGAGCCAGGTGTCAGGAGATTTAACTTGTTTTCTTGTTTTTGCAAACAATGAACTTCTTCAAGTAAATGTTCACACAAAAAAGTAAAATTCAGCCTCAGCCTCATACTGATGTCAAGCTTGTGCTTCGATCAGCAGCTACAGTGAAGATTTGTGTTTAAAAAAGGTGTAACAGCTTTTTGACAGTTTGACACATCACTTCACAACTTAAGTGCATGTTGACACACAAAAAAACTTCCCTCACACCATGATGTCTGTTCTTCTATAAGCAGTTACAAAAGCACAAAAGGTCAGGAAAAACAACCCAATCACACAAATATGTTGAAAAGTTTTTTAAGTTATATCTGCACTGTTTGTTTCTTTAGGTACAATTTAAAATGTTATTATGTAGCAACACTGTCCCAAAGGACTGATACAGTTTAGGCAAGAACACCTGTTAGGGTTTCATGCTTACAAATGCTGAAACGTCACCATATTACCCTTCATTTCATGATATGAAAGTTAGCTCATAAACAGGTAATATGAACATGATATGACACATTTTGTAGAGATGTTGATACAGTACGTACGACACAAATTGAAGGATATTGGTAGTTTGCAGAAACATACATTTTTTTAATCCTGCTGACTGAGCTGCAAGAAAACAGATAAGAACTCTAAAAATAACATATACCCCCCCGGCAAAAAAACCCAACACCATGTGATGTAACATTAGCTAGCTACTGAGACATCAGTGATCTAGTAGCGATTGTTTAAAGCTGGTTATAGAGAGAAGGTAAATAATACATTAAAACAGCAAAAAGCTCTGATAACCCTCGGGTTTGAAGTGTGCCTCAGAAAAAAAGAACCAGTTTACAGAGATCTTTGTCGTACTCCTCTGTCCCAACAAGAGTCAGGACACACCGGGTGTCATTTAGCTCAGCTGGTAGAGCAGGCGTCACATGTACAGAGGCTTAGTTCTGGTGGCACTGGCACCTAGTGCAGCGGACTCGGGCTCAACTCATGGCTGGGAGCCCTGAACACTCTTGTATGTTTAGTTCATAATTCTGAGCTTCTCTAAGATATATGATTGTCTCTATTGCATATTCCTTCTATAATGCAAATGTTTTGAAGAAACACAAATATCAGACTATAAATGCAGGTCAGCGGGTTTTGTTGACGGTGCTGTACAACGCAGCTGGATCCTCTGCAGCTCCCTGACCTCTGGCTCTAAGAAGAAGAAAAGATATTGTATGGCATAAAACAATTCTCATCTCAACAGTGATAAAAATAAAGACAGGTGAAGGAGAATGCAAAAGCAATGAGTGCATTTCAAAGTGAAGTCATTTTAAATTGCAGAGTGTTCCTGTATGAAGAGCTGCTCACCTCGGGGCGGTACTGGCACTGTCAAATCTGACAGCAGCGTACTCGACTTCCTGTTGCTCCACGTGTCTTCGAGGCTGAGCTGGTCTGATGTTTGAGGATACATTATCTGCCTGGTTGTTGGAGAAGTGGACGCTGGCGTAATGAAAGTCGTCCTGCTCCTCCGGCTCTCCCTGGTCAGGTAGACGTAAACAGAATTACTTTCAGCTACATATTTTATATGAGTCTTTCATTTGAACAGTGAATTCTTGCAGAGGATTGAAACCAGGATGAAAACGGCCGAAGCAGAAGCAGTTCTGGTAATAATGGACCTAATATCTCTGTTGTCAGAAGTGCAACATGAAGTCCTCCTCTGTCAGATGAGTTCTCTAGAAATGTCATGATTCCTGTTTGTTTGTTCTTGTATCTGGTTTTTGTTTTTTTGTAGTTGATTCATGTCTTTAAATCAAGTCTTGTTGTGTCCTGTGTTTTGTTTTTCCATGTCTTGTGTCTTATGTTTTGATTTTCCATGCCCTCATGTGTCCTTTAAGTTTCTCCTATGTTCTCCCCTCTGGCTCCCTCTGTTTTTGTTCCCTTCATGTTTTCTCATGTGCTCCTCCCCCTCGTTACCTCACCTGGCATCCTCCCTCCTCTATCCTCACCTGTTCCTCGTCATGTCATTAGTGTCTGTGTATTTAGTCTCTGTATTCCCTTCACTCCCTGTCCGGTCATTGTTTGCCTTGTTTGCACTCTGTCTTTGGTTGTCCATGCTCCTGTACATGCTCTTCCTGACTGGAATGTTTTGGATTTTTTTTTGCATTTTGCATTTTGATTTGAACTTTGCTATTTGGTTTGTACTTTGTCTTGCTTTCTTTTAGTTGCTACTTTGCCTTGCTGTTTTTGGTTGCTATTTTGCCACTTCCCCCCCGTTTTGTCTGCTTTTGATTTTTGGAATCAGCTTTAAATAAAGCTCGTTTTTTGTTCCCCTTTATCCTTGCCTCCCATGTGTAACTGCGTTTGGGTCCACCTCCCATTTCCATAGTTTTCCCCTTTAAACCCCCAACCTGACAGAATGACCGGACCAAGAATGGACCCAGCAGACTACAGCCTACAGCTTTGTAGGCTGGGGGACAGACTGTTGGAGGTTGTGAGTGGCGAGGCTGTTTTGATGAGGAACTGTTTATTAGGCCTTGGTTGAAGGCAATCCCATGTGTCACACATTTTAAAGCAGAGCTGGCTAATGTCAGAAAGGCCTTGGTTGCTTCAGCCACAGCCAAGCTACCAGCCCCAGCCTCAGCTCCAGCCTCAGCTAAAATGTCTCCTTTCTGGGGACCCGCCTGGCCTACGAAGTGCCCCCACCAAGAAAGCAACGAGACCGTCCACATCTTGGCTCCCTGAAGTCAGGCTCAGGGGCCTCAGCCCATGCCTCAGATCCAGCCACAGCCGAGCTCCCAGTCCAGGCCGCAGCCACAGCCGAGCAACCAGCCCAAACCCAAGCTGCAGCCATAGCCTGACTACCAACCCAGGCCTCAGTCTCAACCCCAGTACCTGCCAGTGGCCCTCAGTCGGCGGCCCGGCCGACACCTGCCAGTGGCCCTCAGTCGGCGGCCCGGCCGACACCTGCCAGTGGCCCTCAGTCGGCGGCCCGGCCGACACCTGCCAGTGGCCCTCAGTCGGCGGCCCGGCCGACACCTGCCAGTGGCCCTCAGTCGGCGGCACGGCCGACACCTGCCAGTGGCCCTCAGTCGGCGGCACGGCCGACACCTGCCAGTTGCCCTCAGTCGGCGGCCCGGCCGACACCTGCCAGTGGCCCTCAGTCGGCGGCCCGGCCGACACGTGCCAGTGGCCCTCAGTCGGCGGCCCGGCCGACACCTGCCAGTGGCCCTCAGTTGGTCTCCACCTTGGTTGGAGGCCCGGCCGAGGCCTGTTCCTGCACATAGTTCGGAGGCCCGTCTGAGGTCTGTTCCTTCTCCTCGGTTGGAGGCCCGGCTGAGTCACATGCTAAGTCCAATTCCTGTTCCTCCCTCACCTGGCATCCTCCAACCTCTCTCCTCACCTGTTCCTCGTCATGTCATTTGTGTCTGTGTATGTAGTCTCTGTGTTCCCTTCACTCCCTGTCCGGTCATTGTTTGCCTTTGTTTGCACTCTGTCTTTGTTTGTCCATGCTCTTCCTGACTAGTATGTTTGGATTTTTATTTTTTGCATTTTGATTTGAACTATGCTATTTGGTTTGTACTTTGTCTTGCTTTCTTTTAGTTGCTACTTTGCCTTGCCGTTTTTGGTTGTTACTTTGCCACTTGCCCCCGTTTTGTCTGCTTTTGATTTTTGGAATCAGCTTTAAAATAAACCTCGTTTTTTGTTCCCCTTTATCCCTGCCTCCCGTGTGTAACTGCGTTTGGGTCCACCTCCCCTTTCCATAGTTTCACCCTTTAAACCCCCAACCTGACAAGAAAACCTTAAAGACACTGAGTGACTCAGCAGTATGAATAAACAGGAGTCAGACTGGGTTTTATTTCTTCTAGAATTAAATACATAACTGTCCTCACCTGTTCCCTGTCGTCTGGTCTCTCTTCAGCCTCAGTAGATTCCCTGGAAGCCCTCTTTTTCCTCTTTTTCCTGGTAAGGAGAGTTAATTAAAACATAAACAAATAGTAAATTGCAGTGATTGAACATTCAGTAAAACAGAACTGCTCACCTGATCCACAGGAAGACAGAGAGGGATATGATAGCCAGGAGAACAACAGTGATCGTTCCAGCAGCCATTGATTTCCGTGATACTAAGAAATGGTGATCAAAAGAAAACAGTTCATCAGAGTGTTACAGCATGTTTTATTCTGTTGGTTCAACAGAGTGATGATAAAACTAGGAAATAAAATGTTTGATTTTATATGCATGTGTGCATATGAAATCAATTAATGTCCTGCTCAGTATAGTTGGACTATCTGTCAGGCTGTGGATACATGTAATATAGTATTATAGTACATGACTTGAAATTTTGTTGAAAAATAATGTACTAATGATGTAGTTCAAGTTAAAACAACCATGCCATGTTTCACTGCTGTAAATGTACAAGAGTAAAATGAGTATGTCAGAGCTTTTCTCATCATCATCAGTTTTGGCAGTCACATTTTAAAGAAGCCAATGGTACAGTGTCATCCATCCATCCATCCATCCGTCCATCCATTTTCTTCTGCTTATCTGGGGCCGGGTCGCGGGGGCAGCTACCTGAGCAGGGACATCCAGACTTCCCTCAACCCGGACACTTTCCCTAGCTCTTCCGGTGGGATCCCAAGGCATTCCCAGGCCAGCCGAGTCACATAATCAGCGTGTCCTGGGTCTTCCTCGGGATCTCCTCTCAATGGGGCATGCCAGGAACACCTCCCGAGGAATGTGTCCAGGGGGCGTATAGATGCCCGAGCCACATCAGTTGGCTCCTCTCAATGTGGAGGAGCAGCGGCTCTACTCTGAGCTCCTCACCCTATCTCTAAGGGAGCGCCCCGCCACCCTGCGGGGGAAGCTCATTTCGGCCGGTTGTATCCGGGATGTTATTCCTTCGGTCATGACCCAAAGTTCATACCTTCATAGGTGAAGGTAGGAATGTAGATTGACCGATAAATTGAGAGCATCGCCTTTCGGCTCAGCTCTCTCTTCACCACAACAGACCGATACAACAACCGCATTACTGCGGCTGCTGCACCGATCCGCCTGGCAATCTCATGCTCCATCCTTCCCTCACTCGTGAACAAGACCCCAAGATACTTGAACTCCTCCACTTGAGGCAAGAACTCTCCCCCAACCCGGAGGGAGCAAACCACCTTTTTCCAGTCAAGAACCATGGCCTCAGACTTGGAGGTGCTGATTCTCATCCCAGCTGCTTCGCACTCAGCTGCAAACCACCCCAGAACATGCTGGAGGTCCTGGCGATAGATGAAATCCAGTGGCTCCTGAACTGGACCCCCTCCGGCCCCTGACTGCACCTAGAAATTCTGTCCATAGAAATAATGAACAGAACCAGTGACAAAGGGCAGCCCTGCTGGAGTCCAACAACCAAGTCAACAAAACACATGTGGACTGGTAGGGCAAACTCCCATGAACCCTCGAGCACCCTGCGGAGGGTATAGAGCTGGTCTAGTGTTCCACGGCCAGGACGAAAACCGCATTGTTCCTCCTCAATCTGAGGTTCGACTATCGGTCGAATTGTCCTCTCCAGTACCCTGGAATAGACTTTCCCAGGGAGGCTGAGGAGTGTGATCCCCCGATAGGTGGAACACACCCTCCGGTCCCCCTTTTTGAATAGAGGGACCACCACCCCAGTCTGCCAGTCCAGAGGCACTGTCCCCGACTGCCTTGTGATGCTGCAGAGATGTGTCAGCCAAGGCAGCCCCACAACATCCAGAGACTTGAGGTACTCAGGGCGGATCTCATCTACCCCCGGTGCTTTGCCACTGAGGAGCTTCCCAACTACCTCAGTGACTTGATAGGTGATGAATGAATCCACCTCTGAGTCCCCAGCCCCTGCTTCCTCTATGGAAGGTGTGTCAGTGGGATTGAGGAGATCCTCGAAGTATTCCTTCCACTGCCCGACAAGATCCCCAGTCGAGGTTGGTGGAGACCTGCTTCCCCTTCCTGAGGCGCCGGATGGTTTGCCAGAATTTCCTCGAGGCTGACCGGTAGTCCTCCTCCATGGCCTCCCCGAACTTTTCCCAGACCCAATTTTTTGCTTCTGTGACCACCCATGCCGCAGCACGCTTGGCCTGCCGGTACCAGTCAGCTGCCTCAGGAGTCCCCCGAGCAGTGTCATCTGCGTACAACAATACACCATCCTAAGAAACCAATAACTGGGCGGTTTTCAATCCTGGACTCATCACTAATATTCTATCCATATGTATTATGAGCAGGAGAGATCACAAAACAAAAGCCAACAGCCACACTGGATGTGTTTGGCAGGAGCCCAACAATAAAGACAAACTCTCACTCTGAGTGCACAGAGAATGACTCAAGAAACAATAACTGTACTCAAAACTGCTGCAGGACACCAACAGAAACATCAGGGAACATGCTTTAACATTTTCGAGGCAGACACATGCAAACAAGATAATTGTATTTCTTAAACTCTTAACACTGTTTGAACTGAAAGATAAAATCTGATGTCATCTCCCAGATAACGGGAACACACTCCTTTTCCATGCCTCCTAACCTGAAGATGTGGCTGTCAGAGTGCTTTTTCTCCTACAGCATCCCAAAGTGAGGTCAACAATTTTCACCTCTTACTGAAAATGCTCAGGCTGATACATTCCTTGTTTTTTTTACTTTAAGAAAGATGTATTCTTATGCTTTGTCAAATAAAAAACAAGATAGTTTTCCATACTATCAACTAAGTATATCATCTGTACTACCATCAAAAATGTACCTGCCACAACAGTCAGATGTACGATGGTTGTATTTCTTCCTCTTCTGCTCTGGGCTTCACAGGAATAATTCCCACTGTGTTCAGCTCTGAAGTCAGTGATGGTGAAGATCTGTCCTGATGCTTTTGGTGAGTCTTCATTCTCCTTGTACCAGGTGTAATTAGCTGCTGGGTTAGCATCACTGCTACAGGTCAGAGTCACTGAACTGCCCTCCACTATCTCAGCAGAGGGACTCACTGACACAGAGGGAAGTCTTGGACCATCTGGAGGAGAATTAAACAGACTCATGTCATTCATATGAGACGATCCTGCTGATTTGCCCTCTACCGCATCTGCAGGATCCGGGCTTTCCTCACAAAGGATGCAATGCAACTCCTGGTCCAGTCGCTGGTCATCTCCTGCCTGGACTAATGAAACTCGTTGTTGGCTGGACTCTCAGTCTCCGCAACTAAATTGTTGCAACGTATCAAGAATCTCCCATGTGACCCCCCTCCTCCGTGACCTCCACTGTCTTCCTGTTACGGATCGTATCCGATTCAAGACGATGGTGCTGGCCTTCAAGGCCAACTGGACCCGTCTACCCCCAAACATTGGTCAGAACACACGCACCTGTATGTTGCTATCCTTAGCACTGAACTCATAGCACTTACGTAATTAGATATCCTTGAGCAGCTACGATGCTCCCATGAGAGCTTATATTTATTTTCTGTTTTTAATTTTTTACTTTATCTATAGTGATATGTTGTGGTCTGTCTTGTGACAAACACACTTATTTTTTTTTAAGTGGCTTTTGACAAAAGTGTCTGCTAAATGTCCTCAATGTAAATGTATGATGGCTTTGTAACATTAACATTTTGGATTCAACTTAAACAAACAGACCACAGTTAACAGTAAATTCACATTATATATATCTGGAGATATGTGTGTAAACATGTGAAGCAGGTTCACTGTGGCTACAAGTCATATGTCTCTTAACGCTGAGTCAGCAGGACATCAGAGTTACTTATATTTTGTACTCACACTGGACATCGACTGATACAGACGAGGACATGATCTCTCCATACTGATTCTCTGACTTGCAGGAGTAGTTCCCTCTGTCCTCAGAGCTGATGGAGGAGAAATGATAGACGCCTTCTGGTCCTCGAAGCAGTTTTTGTTTCTCCTTGTACCAGGTGTAATTAGCTGCTGGGTTAGCATCACTGCTACAGGTCAGAGTCACTGAACTGCCCTCCACTATCTCAGCAGAGGGACTCACTGACACAGAGGGAAGTCTTGGAGCATCTGGAGGAGAAAACATGAACATACTTTACATTTAATTTGAGGATACAGATTAGTTTTCTCAGTGAAACTGGATATTTGAATGTTTATTAAATATGCTATTTGTGGTTAGCACAAGCAACAAAATCAATATATGTTGTATTTCCTTTGCCACAGTCAGAGCTTCCTCTACATTTGTGTCCTCCAGTGAATTCATGGTACAAATTGATGATGTTGGTTCTGTAATTTAATCACTTGAACAACTCTCAAAAGTTAGCATGTGATCAAATCCAGTCAGTAATTTTGTTTTCATGTACCTGGTGAAACAAACTACTAATATATGAACATCATTCCTCAGAGACAGAGTTGATAACAGGACTCTGGACACATTACATGTTGGATGTGTACATCTGTGCAGATCTGGAAACAGTTTGTACATCGAACATCATTTCATCATCTACTGTAGCTGCTCAGTGAACAACAGCAGCAGACTGTGAAGGTGAAACAGGCAGAGCTGGAGAAAGTGCACCATCAG
Source organism: Sparidentex hasta (assembly GCA_030272975.1). Lineage (NCBI taxonomy): Eukaryota > Metazoa > Chordata > Actinopteri > Spariformes > Sparidae > Sparidentex > Sparidentex hasta. The sequence goes on along the minus strand of JARJLU010001934.1, from coordinate 5,041 downwards.
CAAAACACCTGACTGGATAACAAACTTTTTAAAGGTTGTCAGTAATTGATATAAATCAGCTGCTATTTACTCACATTTCACATCAATAGAGATGTAATTAGACGTCCTCCCCCACAGCTCGTTCTCAGCTGTACAGTAATACTCTCCAGAGTCAGAGGACTGGATGGAGCTGAAGTGAAGCTGTATTGCGTTACTGAGAGGATGACGGTCAGAATTTCCATTGTTCTTGTACCAGGTGTATTTAGCTGCTGGGTTAGCATCACTGCTACAGGTCAGAGTCACTGAACTGCCCTCCACTATCTCAGCAGAGGGACTCACTGACACAGAGGGGACCCTCACGGGATCTGGAGGAGAAAACATGAACACATTTTACATTGAACTCCAATATGTTCGCTGGCATTAGGGATCCACATAAAGCACACATCAGAAAACTAAAGCTAGTTCATCATATTTTTAATTCAAATTAAAAACACAAAGCACACAAAGACTCAAAATGTCAGGGTTAAATAAGTGCTGATGGCAGCAGATCAATGAAAGATATATTTATGCATCATGTCTACAATCTCATGGGGCTGTGATTTGGTTGTCACCCAATTCTGCATAATGAATCACCAAATACCACTGAATTCCACTAAACTACACTGTGATGTGCAGTTGGCAGCCTGTGTGGCAGCCTCTGCCATTAGTAAGGGCCGTGCAATGCGCTGTCGACTCTTCCAGGGTGTACCCTGCCTTCACCCAGAGAAATAACTGGGATTGGCTCCAGTAACCCCCGAGACCCCTTAAAAAAGGGGGGATAAAGTGGTTACATCGCCACGACCCTCACAGATGAAGCGGCAGATAATGAGATGGGAGGTGAGACCACTAAATTACATGTAGTTAAGGTCCAGTACAACAGGTCGGCTCAAAAGGCTCCACCAGGTGTTATTTCAGTGGACGACTGTAAGTAAACTCACACAGTGGAGGAGAGCGGCAGTTCTCATGTCCTGCTACAGCACAGGAAAAGCTGTCTGTAGGAGTGAAGGAGCCTGAATAATAATAAGATGTTTCTCCCTGAATGATCCGTCCATTCTTGTACCAGATGTAGCGAGGACGACCAGGTAGACGACACCTGCTGTGACACATCAGCCGTGCCCAGAGTTCAGAAGGAAAGACGTGTGATCTGTCCACCTTCACCTGGAGATCTGAATATGTGAATAAGAAACAGAAGTCTTCATTTAGACTGAATGTCAACACACACACGCATACAAACACATGCGCACACACATACAGATATTTAAACCCAGAACTTAATAATATTGAAGTGAAATTCTTACTTGTGACAGTCAAAATGAATCCAGGTGAACCATAATATTTCCCACCTTCTTGGTCTGTAATGAATCTGAACTTGTACTCAGCTGAGTCGCTCTCTCTCACGTCTGTGATTCTCAGAGTGCAGTCGTTGTTACCAAAGATATACTGCACACGACCTGAATATCCTGGGTCTGTTCTCAGATCTGTATAAACACCATTACTCTCTTTTGTGAACCAGAACCTGTTCTTAACTCTCTGTACAGTAGATGGGTATCTGTAGGTGCAGCTCATGTCCACTGTTGATCCTTTTAAGGCACAGATCTCAGTAGAGCTGTAAGTCACTCCCCAGCCATCCTGACCCTGTATCACTGTAACACAGAGAACATCAGTCTCACAACATTAAAGATTTTTTTTTTTTTCTTTGACTTTTCTAGATCACAACTGAATTACACTTGCAAAACTTTAACTGGTCTCTACTCGTTGACTTTGATAACTTATTGTAAATGGTTGTTGCAGTAGCTCTATAATTTTTTCCATCACGGACATTTTTATGATTTCTTGAAACAAACACGATCAGACACAATTTTCTCAGAGTAGTGTAACACATCCCAGAAAGACTTTGATTAAAAAAAGACCCAGTACACACAGAAATAGGTGTGATTAAAGCCCACAGTGAGACTTCACTCAACAAGATGTAGGGGAAGTGCGTTCACACTGATTTGCATGTCTCATCTTACTTCCCCTCACTTTCTTAGGTAAATGTTACTTCCTCGTTAAAGAAGTGCAGGTCAAATCTAAGAACATAATTATCTAAGAATGATTAAATCAAATCTTCTTCACATAGGGTCGCTCTGACTGTAAATACCTGCAGTGCAACTCTGCAACATAAATGTAGACATACAGTACCTGGTACAGTGAGGAGAAGGACGACTAATCCACTCGCTGCTGCAGGTAAACTCACAGCTGCTCCTCTCATCTCTCTGTTTGGCCTCAGAGTCAATAAGATGCCTGCAGGTAAATAATGTCCAGGAGCAGTATTAGCAGTACAAGACTCTAACCTCATGAGGAAGGAGACTGTCTTGATAACTTGTCTGTTGTGCTCTGAAAGCAGTAGACAGAAGTCGAGTTGTTAAAAACACAACCAACCTTCTTCCTCTTCACATCATTTACACACATGATGAGCCAGGTGTCAGGAGATTTAACTTGTTTACCTGTTTTTGCAAACAATGAACTTCTTGAAGTAAATGTTCACACAAAAATTAGGTCGTTATCTCCTCAGCCTCATACTGATGTCAAGCTTGTGCTTCGATCAGCAGCTGCAGTGAAGATTCAGGCTTATAAAAGGTGTGATAGCCTTCGGACAGTTTGACACGTCACTTGATAAATGAATAACTTCCTCCACACCATGATGTCTGTTTTTATAAGCAGTGGCAGCCTGACTGGTGTGTTCTGTGCTGCCTCACACAGGGAACCATTGTGTGTTACTCATGGAGCATTAAAAGGTGATCTAATGTAAACTGGATAATATTATTTAGGGTAATTAATAACTATCCCTGATAATCATTAATTATTATTGATAGCCACATTTAACCTAAAACTCCCTTCTAATGCTCCATGAGCACTACAGGTGTGTGTGTGTGTGTGTGTGTGTGTGTGTGTGTGTGTGTGTGGTGTCCCTCTTTCTGCCCATGACCCACATTTGTTTTAAGTTGTGAGTCACTGAAGCCCAGTTTCAATCATCCGTGCAATCTAAGACATTATGTCCACAGATGTTTAATGTTGTATTATGGTCTGAAATATCAAATCAATCTGGCACTGTTCATCAATCAGTTAATTAATTCAGTAATTATGATACGTTGTTGATCTCCAGGGTAAAAAAAAAACATGTTACAAAAGCACAAGAGTCAGACTGAGAGGTCAGGAAAAACAATCCAGTCGCACAAATATGCGGAAACCTTTTTATGTTGCATCTGTACAATAGTTTTCTTTAGGTACAACTTGAAATCGTATTGTGTGGCAACACTGTGCTCACGGTCTGATAAGGTTTAGGCAAGAAGAACACTTGTGAGGGTTTGTAAAAGATCATGTTTGGAAATGTCCCAACGTTAAAAAATGAAGTGGTTTCAAGCTTGCAAATGCTGAAACATCACCACATCACCCTTCACTTTATGATATGACAGTCAGCTTATAAACAGGTAATATGAACGTGATATGACACGTATTGTCGATATTGTACGTATGACACAAATTGAAGGATATTCATAGTTTGCAGAAACGTAAAATGAAAACATTTTATTCTGTTGACTGAGTTGCAAGAAAACAAATAATATATAATATAATATATACCAACAAAAAAAGTGATGTAACATTAATCAGCTACTGAGACATCAGTGATCAAATAGCGATTGTTTAAAGCTGGTTATAAAGAAAATGACTATAATACATTGAAACAGCAGAGAGTTCTGATAACTCTCAGTTTGAAGTGTGCCTTTGAAAAAAGAAGCTCAGTTTGCAGAGATCTTTGTCGTACTCCTCTGTCCCAACAAGACTCAGGACGCACTACTGTAGATGTGAACACACAAAACAGAGGCAGGGCTAAGTGGTCGGGGCAAAGGGTGTATTGGGATTAGAGCTGTCACAATATCAGATTGTAACAACACAACTATCATTGCCTAAATAACGATATTATCACAATATCTCTAGAGAATATGGAAACAATAATGCTCAGTCAAATTCATCTTTAACTTTGTTTACTGTGTGTTTTGTCTCTTTTTTGGCAAATTAATTACCCTCAAAATACGAGTGTAGGGAGGTGGAGAGAGAGCCTCTGACCATAACTGTACTAATGTGTACAAAAACAACAATTACACTCAACCAGCATTAAGGTGCTTTATCATCACCTATCACGACAAAGTGGGAAGGGAAAGAAACGGAAAGAGGCGATGTATTATTTACAAGCTGCTATCATGTTTGTAATATTAACACTATTAGTATTTCATTTTTAAATATCCTGATTATTGTCAATGTCGTTACATCGTGACTCTTCTAATTGAGATTGGGTCTTAGACTCCTACAGTTTGGTCTGAGAGAAACTCACAAAGTATTTCATCCGCATCATGAGCTCCAACACCTGAGAGGCAGCACGTCACCTGTTGTACAACTACTTCAGGTGTGTTTTGGAGGCTGCAGGGGAGATTTGGGAGGAAGAACAGCTGTCAGAGACTAATTACTAAAGATAAAAGATAAAAGTTCACCGAATATTGAACTTTCATTTATCAGGTTTCTATAAAAAGCACATTAGAAGTTATATTTACAATTAATTGGATAATAAAGTCATAAAATATTTCACACATTCTTCCACTAAGCTGAACACTGGTGTATGTTTAGTTCATAAATCTGAGCTTCTCTAAGATATATAATTGTCTCTATTGTATATTCCTGCTATAATACAAATGTTATGAAGGAACAGAAATATCAGACTATAAATGCAGGTCAGCGGGTTTTGTTGACGGTGCTGTACAACGCAGCTGAATCCTCTGCAGCTCCCTGACCTCTGGCTCTAAGAAGAAGAAAAGATATTGTATGGAATAAAACAATTCTCATCTCAACACTGATAATAATAATAATGACAGATCAGATGTATTTTCAATGTGAAGTCATTTTAATATTGCAGAGTGTTCCTGTATGAAGAGCTGCTCACCTCGGGGCGGTACTGGCACTGTTAAATCTGACAGCAGCGTACTCGACT
>JARJLU010001933.1:11018-31248 GCA_030272975.1 Sparidentex hasta | reverse complement strand
CCATCCACACACACACACACACACACACACACACGAACAAAGGGAAGACCACTCGTAAAGATAAAGGATTGTGACGCTACTTGAGTGCATCCTCACATGTCAAGGGAGAGGAGTGGGAGAGCGAGTGGATGATGATGGGAGGAAGCTGGAGGCTGGTGAGGGCGAAGAGTCGGGGAGGGGAAGACAGGAGAGGAAATGCAGAGAGGGGCTACAATGAAGGGATCAGCGACGGAGAGGAAAAGAGCGAGATGGATGAAGATGAAACACGGGCAGAGGTGGAGAGAGTACGGTATTTTTATTCAAAAAAAGCGGCAGGCCCTTTTTTTCGCATCCTGATTGGAAACCCTCCGCCGAAACGAAGGGAGGGAAATTGAGAAGAAGGCCAAACTGAGCCGAGCAAAAAAAAAAAAAAAGATGGCCATGAAGTGTCGAGTGCTGGCCTCCTCTCCAGAGACCAACAAGGGAGAGATAAGGAGGTCCCGGCATGTGCTCTGTGAGCGACCGCCTGTGTGCGAGTTTTACATTTATGTCGCGCAACGGCAGATCACGCGGCCAAAGGCAGAGACATGTTGCATTGTGTTGTCACGATGCATAATGGCATCATGCATAAGCCAAGTGAGGGAAGTGTAAAAATGAATTTGGGGTGATCGTAGTTTTTCTAACTCTGAACGGATTTCACTCCTTCAGGGCAGGTGAAAGAAGCGTCGCCAGCGTAATGTTTCAATGCTGCGCTAGAAACATCTGTCACGCCGGTCCAGACACATCTGGTGTCCGGATCCGAAGACTGTTGATGTATGAGGCGGACCAGAGGTTGGAGGTATTCATCCCCAGTCAGTGTATCACCTGCAGATGACAGATGACCCCCGACTCTCCCCACTGTGTGGAGAAGCGGTGAGCAGCACTGACAGAAGAAAGAATACTGCTAAATGTCACCGACAGAAAGATGTGTTCAAGCACACCAATGAATATGTATAACCATTTAAGTATATGCAACATTTTGAAAATCTGTGGTGCTTTACATTGCGCCTGTGCGTGGGAATACAGGCGTTGTAGAGTTGAAAATATAGCACACACTTGAAAAAGATATATATATTTTAAGGTGCACTCCCACATCAAAAGACCCAAACGATCCCTCTAAGATGACTTTTGGGTGAGGGGGCTACACTGATTACACTTTGGCATTGAAAATGAAAGATGATGTTGGAAACCAGATATGCTGACTGCAGTCCATGTCTGGATCCAGACACTGTGTGTGTGTTGTGTCAAGCAATGCGATTCGCTTTAGACAGTCACACACAGATGAGGGGCGAGACGAGCAAACGAATGTATAGCTTTGATTTTTTTTTTTTTTTTTGTGTGTTTTCAGTTTCAGTTTTAGAAACTAAGTCCCTTCAGTTCGCTCAGTACCACCAGGAATATCGGGACACTGCAGAAACAACCATAAACTCAACTTAATCCACTGCTGCTCCTCTCCCTTTATGCTTCTGTTATTATTTTGCTGCTTGTACCAAAATGTTTAATTCAGCTGCTCTGCATGTGGCAGGCTACTTTAGCAAAGGATGGAACAGAGGGAAATTGCTGTGACTGATTGAACAAAATCTGTTTTAAGAAATGCATTCATTTAAAAAAGAAAACCACGTGTTAATTTTCAAATGCATCAATCACATCCGGCTGCATATCTCAAAGCAGCAGTCCTGCCTTCCGGGGCTACATGACAACCACGGCATGGATTAAAAGACTTTGCTACCCCGGACTGATTTATCAAGAATATGAGTTATTTAATCTAATGTGAGTCCTAAACCAGTGGACTCTGGGTGTTTGAGGTTCTACCTTGAACTGCATTTTGGTTAAATCCGTACTATGATCTTGGGGGAAAGTAAAACAAGCATTTTTAAAGCGTGGGGTTGTAGATGAATGGCGTAGAGCTCTGCCAAGCAGTTTGGAGCCGTGGCACAGTGGGAAAGCCGCGTCATCATGAAATATTTAATTGTCTCCCCGCTTCGATGTTTCTCCTTCTCCGAGGTTATTCTGAGGGATGCTGGAGGATTCCTTCACGATCAAATCAGCGACAACGCGCCTGCGCAAAAATCTCACCCGGCGCTGACGGAGGGCAGCACGGCCCACTTTGCGATCGAGAGGCACTCCGAAAACTTCAGCTTCCTGAAGGACATTAATTAGCACGGGATTACTCAAGAGGACACAAGCTCAAAAAAAAAAAAAAAAATCCTAAAAAATCTGCCTCCTACCTAAAAGCTTCCTTTGCCACTGGGGAGAGACTCTGGCTGTGCCCGGCTGACTTTTAATCCGAGCTGACGTGATGTGGTTATCTACCCTCGGTGCTGAGGTCATGTCGGTGTTAATGTGGAGCGCAGGTGCGGTGGAAGTATAGGGTGGTCCTGTCGGCAACAAATGGCCGTTAGTGCACCCATCTGCCCCCAAGCCCCCCCACCTACCCAACATTACTCTTATTTACATAGGCTGATTTATTTGCATTTGCCCTCCGCTTCTCTCTCTCTCTCTCTCCATCTCTCCAACGATTACTGTAAATGTCTCTCTTGGTTTTGTTCCCCTCTCGCTCTCTCTCAGCTCATAGCAGTATCTAACTCTCACCTCATTCTTCTCTCTCTCTCTCTCTCTCTCTCTCCACTAGTGTCTTCTCTCATTAGAGCTCTTATTCGTCTTTCTCTGCCAAATGTTGCTTTTCAATTAAGAATCTACTGAACGGTAAGTTAGCCGGAATCAGCTCTCAGTAGGTGTCTACCTCGGTTCCTTTTTTATTTAAAAAAAAATGGACCGTCTCCGTCATTACTGGAACATTGCCCAATTAATCACGATTACCACCTTCGCCGATCACTGATTCATAAAGTAATAATCTTCACGCCGATGTCTCGTCACAATGATTTCTGCTGCTGTGTGACTCACAAACCAAAGCGCATTATTTTTACAGAAGAAACGTAATGGGGAAGTTGGAAAAGACAAAGACGTATTTTATAGATCTGGTATCATTATGATAAATTGCACTGCACGGTCGTCCAGCCGCTGTCTGACTCCCTGGAACAAACTCATTTAAAAAGTTTTAAAATGTCCACAAACGCTGCGAGCTGTTGTTGTTAGCATGTTAGCAAACATCATAGCCTTTTATGCTTATGCTGGTTTAAAAGCTAATTTTGCAGTTCAAGAAAGTTGCAGATGGTCATAAAACTGTTGAAGTAGCCTTTTAAGATAATATGCAACATGCACAGTGTTCAAAACTGCCTCTGATGTTAGGCTACTTCAGCGTAGCCTCACTGGTTAGCATGATCAGACTTTGAGTGGTTTTCACCTCTTTTAATACTTCTTCTGTGTCACTGTGACGGCCATCTTGTTGTCAGGTGGCTCACTGAACCGCACCAAACCATACTAAAGCGTACTTTGATATTTTTCCGACAAACGTGCAAAATATACAGGCCAACATGGCCGCACACTGACACATAACAAGTATTAAGAGAGGCTAAGCTAATGTGGACTCAGCTAAGTCGGTTTTTGCGAGTGAGCTAGCTAGCATGCAGGACGGGTTCTAGGAGGTTTCAGATAATGGGTTTTGTGTGTGTTGCTCCATTAATGCTCCTCTTGTACAAGATTAAAACCTTATTTGAACTTTGAGCTGTCTCCAATCTCCTTCCTCCAGTTCTAAATCATTGCAGAATCATTTTAACAAAACATCTGGCGCCCAACGTGGGGCCCCAATATTTGTCTCTTTTAACAGGTTTTAACAGGTTTCCTTCTAATGCTTATACTCTGACCATTGATAAACTGCAACTAATCTTTAAAATTGCCTGACATCGTGTGTTTTCATGGCACAATATTTTACTACCATATACTGCTAATATGTGTTGTTGTTGGTTTCTTTAAAATAAGGTCCAATTACCTCTGTGTTTAACTGTTTCCTTGAATGCTATCAAGTTTTCCGCAGTGCAGGTATTTGTCTCCACCTGAATATAATCGGCCTCCTGTTCGGGATCGCTCGATCTCGCCACACAGCTTTGATAACGCAGAACAAAACATCTCCATCTCTTCCCGCAGACAAAAGTTAAGAGCACCTTGCTAATTAGCTGCAGCAGATAAATCAGCTAAAATGCTAATCCCAGTAAATCCACAGCGTTGTTATCTCTTCTTTCAGCTCCTCGCGGGGCCAGGTGGCAGGAGGCGGCGGGCTTCCAGGAGGAGGCTGAAGGTCAAGCCGAGGTGGAGGAGAGAGAGGGGAAACGGAGAAGAGATGAGCGGAGATGGAGATGAAGGATCGCAGAGTCTCACAAGAGAGAGGGATCAGAGGCAGTGTGCCACATTGTGGAGCGAAAGAATACTCTGGATGTAAGAGGCAGCGGGTGGGGGGGGGATTGGGAAAGCTCAGAAGAGGGACGGATGGCGCTTAGCTCCAAGTGATGTTAGAGGCTTCAGAAGCAGTTATCACCAGAGGTCTGCTCAATGAGGTTTATGTCACTGATGCTCGCGCAGAGTGGCTATGAATCCTGCCGAAACGCTTTGTCTCCGAAACAGGCGCAGACGCATCCATAAAATGAACGGTAAAATAGAGAGAGGGTGCAGTTACCCCTCCGGTAACACATCATTTTAATATTCACACTTTGATTTGCACTCAAAACTGTGAACCACATTTCCTCATCCCGCTGACGATGAAGTAGACGCAGAGTTTGTGTGTTTTGCGTTCTTTTAAAGACGGAGCCATGAATAAAGGAACGGGAGGGCACCAGCTGATGCGCAGCGCGTTGCTTTCCTCTCTTGCTAGTCATTCAGGACTCCTCCATTGTTAATTTACAAGGCACCGCCTCGAACATGAAATTGTCTTTAGGCAAATCAATGCCATTACAGCATGTGTCACATGTAGATTTAATCCGCTCCCTGTACTTACAATAATGCCATCTAACTTTTTAACGAAACCACAAGAGTTGACGTGAGAGACTCCGCTTCACGCTCAGGTGCTCACTTAGATGAATCATCCTGGTCCCACTTGCTGTGCGTGCGTGTTACATAACTTCAGTAACAGAAAAGCTGCGGTGGATATTCCAGTAGAAAGATTCAGATAGAGCCCCCCCCCACCCCCCAAAACACACACACACAAAAAAAAACAGAGTGCTTCTGCAGTGTCGAGGAGCTGAACAATTTGGGCCTACACAATTATTCCAGCTCATCGCTGTCCAATTGACCAAACGACAGCATTGTGGAAAAGACAAGAGGAGCGGACCGTCGCAACACGCAAAGTCGAGCGGTAATGAACTATGTTTAGCTGCCACAAACGCCACGACGAGCAGAGGGAGGGGTGAGACAGACGCGACTGATGAAAGAAAGTGCCGGTAAAAGCGGATTATCGAAACGACGGCGCCTGTTTTTCAAAGCGGCACTTTCTTTCGATTTATTGAGTTGAAGCAATTCAGCTGAGCCGTCCCCCGAGCGTCAAACTCTGGAGTACCTTACAAGGAACAAATCTAATTCAAAAATGATTTTAAAAAAAGCAAAGTGGATAATTTCGGGAAAATGATGATTAATCATCACACCCCTTGTTTCTCTTGACCTAATAAATCCTCTTTTTTTTTTTTTCCACACCCAGTTGACGATATTAAAAACTTGATTGACGGGGACCATTTAGATTCAAACTCAAAGCGTCAGAGGAGGCAGAGAACAGACGAAAAGGCGACTGAGTCGCTGGGATGAAATTAGACGGTCGGCTAGAAAGACACATTTATGGAAATGAAAAATATAAATAAATGAATAAGAAAAAAAACAGACAGGAGAGAAGTCACAAACAATGTCGGGAAAGCGGTTGTAAGAAAAAGGGAAAATAAGGTAGAGACGGCGTGACAGCAGGCAGGGAGGCCGTTCTACGCTGTCAGGCAGCGGCTCCCTCAGGAGTGGTTAAATGCATTAAGGCTGTCCACTGGGAGGCAGCGGAGTGATTAGCTGTACTTCAGCGTCGAGACCGAAGCGAGTCGAGATTCATGGCACACGTCCGCGCACACACACACACACACACACACACACACACACACACACACAAACACCTTATAGTGCGCATGTGGGTGTGCTGATTGGATTTCATTAGTTAATAAACTGATAAGACGGCGCTTGACATTTCTGACAATCAGGGCCGAATGTGGGCTAATACACACACACACACACGGGAGACATATATGAGATTGCATTACTGAACTGAATAACAGCAGCAAGAATTAATACTATGAAACGCACATTAGAGGCTCCTGAGCTTGTAGTTGAGCAATCCCTCCGGCATGTTGCGACGTTGTGATCACGTCAGTTAAATGAATCTGAAAATGCTAACTCAACCGACCTCCTTCCATTTATCCACAAATTCGACCGATCGTCGCTGTCACCTGCAAGTTCCACCAATCGTAGCAGTCCAATACATAGGCAGACATGTACAGTACGTGAAGGTGAGGTCTCTGATGTTCTTTACAAATGTGGGGTAACGTGGCGGTGGAGGACCACAAACAAAATTCACCGATTCGTGAATTCGTGAAAGCAGACAAGAGGGCTCTCACATCCAGATCTTTTGCAAGAGCTGAAACAGTTCATGGCAAATGATGTGCGTGTTTGTGCGATATGGATGACGGTTAATAAACAAAGAGACTCACATGAAATGTTTGAGTCTGATGTGGAAGCTTTATTACAAAAATATCTGTTGGGATCAGAGATACAGAGTGTGTGTGTGTGTGTGTGTGTGTGTGAGAGAGAGAGAGAGTGAGAGAGAGGTCAATGAGTGGCAGGGTACTGGTAATAAATGTTTTGTTAAGTTCTCTACTGACCGCTGAGTTTTATTCATTAAAGTTATGAAAATTATAAAAGGGCATGAAGGGGTTACACACTAAAGTGTATTCTGTGCACCGCTGCAAGAAGTTCAGCCTTGGACAGAACCAGACCGTCTCCCTCATCCCAGTCAGATAAGTTATTCCGACAGTAAAAACTCTTGAAGACGTCTCAAACCAGGCGCAGAGAGATGCAGATATGCGCGTCTGGCTAGAAAAGATCAATACTGAGAACATGGAGTCGCCTCACAGTGATAAAGCAAAGACAGGAGTAAGAGCTCTCAGCAGCGCAGCCACATTATCATAAACGCATATGACGTTCATTATTAATCGCCATATTGTCTGTCGCGTACGCCGTCTCGCCAGGCGCTCCGAGCCCAGGCTAGTCTGGGCCGTGTGGGCGTGTGCTCTGCGTGCCCTGTAAGTAATCCATGGATGGCTGTAGGCAAAACAGCATCCGAAATTCAATTACCCCAGAGTTGGCAGAGAAAACTGTTGAGCAATGACCTTAGATAAATGTCAAACTAAATGTATGCAGTTTAATTTTACATAATATTGAAATCTCCCACAAGACCAAATTCATCACGGAGCCTATTTGTCAAAGCGCTCGTGGTGGCTGAGTGGACTAATGTATGCATGCTGTAAATATGACATCATTGTCAGTGACCACCACACTACTGTACACGCAGCACAAATGCACAGATGTTATGAAGCACCATGGCTTTGGTTATAAAACGTCTTTCTCTAAATCGCATGTGCAAAAAGCCCATCACGTATACATAGTCAATACATCTGTAACGTAATGTGGAAAAGCTCATTCGTGAAATAGCCAGCAGCTTCTTAAAATGTCCAGTTCATACATGATACTTTATTTAACATGTTCAAATTTAACTTCACAATTGAAAATAGCACGTAAAATTATATGGAAATGTGCGATCCACATGTGAAGAAGAGCATTACTGTCATTTCATGACAGTAATGTGTGAAAATGTGTGAAAAAAGCCAATGACTTGTGAAAACACCCAGTTCACATGTAACAACATGTGAACATAGCAAACTGAATGGGTAAAATGTGTTAAAATGTGCACATTTCATGTGTAGAAGAAAGCCAACCACCAGAAGAATTGTGACATTTTTGCATTTTCCCATTTAGATTTTATGTCACAGGTAGAAAGAGCTACCTGCATATGAACGCGAACAAATATGTGTAATTCACACTCGAAAAAGCATTTGTCACGTGATTTCAAGCAATATTTTGTTTCATAACAAAAAAACGCTGTTGTGAAATGTCCAGTTCAAGTGTGGCATTTGCTTCTTTTGTGACGATATTCAATACACATGTGAAACTGTAAAACGTGCATGTTTGTGCATAGCAGCATCCTCCCAAGAAGAAAATAATTTGAACTCTTAACCTAAAGGCTATGCCACAGATATGAAAATAATCGTTGATTAAAAACCCACTCAGTCCTCCTGCAGAGGGCTGGGGTTAGCTCTCTCACGTGGCGACGTGCTGGCCAGCAGCCTGGATTTGTAACACCCAGCTATCGACTCCCCCCTGTCCACCAAGCTGCCAGCCAGGGGCGCGTGATCCGCTCAGCTGACTGATCGCCGTAGGTGTCGGACCATTCAGAGAGTCCCCCGTGCGCGCGGGCACACACTGGGAAGGGATTTATGTACAAACATGTCAAAGGAATTCTCAAAATGCACACACGTAATCCAGCGTGACTGCGTCAAATCACCCACAAAGAGCGGAGATGAAATACCCTTTGAAGTTTCCCCACATTAGGCCCCTATATGTGACGCATATGAAACATCATGGTGGCGGCAACACATGCACAGACAGGCTGACGTGATGTGATGATACTACAAATGTGTGCGCAGCTCAGTAAATGGCTTTAATGGCGCGTCACTAGTGCGTGACATCACCTCAGCTGGTCCTTCCCTCGTGTTTTTAACCACTAGAAGAAGAGTTTTTCGCCTTGGTTGTAATGCGTCTCAGATTATAATGGGTGAAGAAGATGCGCAGGCACATAGCGTACACACACACATACACACACACACACAATCACAAACAGCATTGCCGAGCCCCACAATGATGAGCCGACGACGCAATTATCAAAGGAATGATTCACCTGCTGATCTTCAAAGGTCTCCCCTCATTTCAATACGTGTCTCATTTCTCTCTCTCCCCCAACTCTCTGCATCTCAACCTCTGGCTCCCTCTGTCATTTCTGACGTCTCTCTCTCTCTTTCTCTGTCTCACACTCTGTGCCATCTTTTCTCCTTCCCCCTCCTTTTGTCTTTGGCCTCGTCGCTCTCAGTGAGATAGCTTTTCTGCACCTTGGTAGGTTTTTTTTTTTTTGCTTTTCAATAAGCAGCAGACTCATGGCATTAATAATGTTCCCGGCGTTTGCTCATTAAAACGAGAGGTTGGCACTGATGCCTTCCTCCGTCTTAGTAGTTAAAGTTAGAGCCGCCGTGTGCTGCATCTTCCCCGCTGCAGCGCCATGTTATTTTCCTCTCCTCACTTTACCTTTAGGTCTGCCGCTGATGCAGCATCATCCTTAAAAAAAAAAAAAAAAATAGAACGTTCTTCTTGAGACAGATGTTTCGCTTTCTTTCCGGTGGATTTTTTCTGAACAGTTTGAATGCCAGCATGTCAAATACTGATTGATTAACTCGCTCGCTCAATTCATTATTCTCTCATCATGGACAGTTTAAAAACAAATGATCGAAAAAGAAGTCCAGACAGCAGCAGAGATGTCTCTCTTCTTAAAATTCCTTTTCAAAGACTGTTGCCTACATTACCCACAATGCAACTTAGCCACTGAGTGATGTCACTGGAGGCATTTTCACAACATTACATGTCGCTTCCTCTAGCGCCACAAAAGGTTTTGATTTATTTATTTTTTTTCAGATGTGTAGTTGCTAAACATGTGACATACATACTGTATACAACCGTCTGAATGCACAACATTGCTTTTTGCTCTTGCAGCAGTGCTACAAAGTTCAGATGAGACTCCAACACCGCCTACAGCGAAACTTGGAACCAACAGTGAACTTAAGCTTTGCACTCTCAACCTCTGTGTGTGTGTGTGTATGTCAGGATCTTCACTCCCCCTCTTCTCTTGTCTTTTTCCTCTCCTTCAGAAGCCCACCCCCCTTTCTCTTCCTGCCCCCCCAACTGCAGTTCCCCCTAACAAGCGGCGCAGCTCAAAAGGCAGCGCGAGAGATAACTTGCCATTCACAAAACACCCTGTTTTTCTGTGAAGCTAACAGGGCTAAAAATACTAATGTTTCTCTGCTCCGTCTCATTACTCCGAAGGTCTGCCGATGCAATCACACACACACACAGCTTAAAGAAGATGTAGACTGAATTAGGAACAGGACTTAATTTACTTCTCTTTTTCTTTTTGTTCTTAAGGATTGTGTCCGTTGGCATTCAGTTACATCTTTGTAGACGAAGCCAGAAGCCCGATTTGACGTCGCATCGCTGCAGAGAATGACCTTTGTCTTCTCAGGAGTACGGCCTGTGTCGAAACACATTTAACCTTCTTCATCAGCATATACGCCCACACGCACAGACGAGCATTTCTCTATATGTCAGAGGCCGATCCAGCTGAGCCCAAGCGTCGCAGGGTGAGCTCGGGATAACGTGACGTCACTTACAGTACAGTCACTTATTTTTTCTCCACAACCATCAGGTGACCCCAAGAAACGAAGGAATCGCGTCACCATATGATGCTTTGGTGGCAGA
This sequence comes from Sparidentex hasta, assembly GCA_030272975.1. Taxonomy (NCBI): domain Eukaryota; kingdom Metazoa; phylum Chordata; class Actinopteri; order Spariformes; family Sparidae; genus Sparidentex; species Sparidentex hasta. The sequence continues at coordinate 20,676 of JARJLU010001933.1, read as the reverse complement.
CTGTGGTGACAGCTGTATTGAAGTCTGTAGGAGAAAACCCGACTAAAACCCAACATGTCTGCCTCACATGACTTCTGATGAAGAAATGCCTCTGGGAAATGAAAGAAAACACTCCAGAGGGAAGGTTGACCACTGATCAACACCTTGTTTGTCCCTCGATTTTGTCTGGTAGAGGCTCCTGTTGGCAGTGCAATTGCAGGCAAATCAGCAATATTTGGTCCGACTGGACACCATAATATGAACTGGGTGTAAACAATCTGTGGTTAACCTGCTCTCAGAAGTGTGATCATTCATTTTCTCGAGGCGGTCCTTCATCAGAGGTCATATGACTTTGACATGCTGCGTTTCAAGTGTGTTTGCTCCCATTGACGTCAATACGGTGGTCATCCGAGTCCGGCACCAATACAAGCTTCAGTGATGCAGTGACCCTTCCTTCTTGCATATATAGGTTCCTCAGCTGACCCCTGGAAATTAACTTGTGACCCGCTGGTTGAGAACCATTGAGCACAAAGACAATAACAAGATGTAATTGATGTAATTTATTACAAAGAAAAAAATTGGCTCATATGCGACGTCAGCCACGGCGTCAAAATGTAATTTTCTTTTTAGCATCATTGGAGATTTATTCATTGAGCACTATTAGTAGCCGTTGGTGACATTATGATGCACCGTGAGCTCAATTTTTGACAAATCAAATATCTTGCTTTACAGTTTGAGGACGACGATGCAGTGACACAGTGACAGTCATAGTTCCTGTGAGCACAAAGCATCAAAACTAAAATGTTCACTGGGCCTACATTTTGGTGAAAGTTACAAGAAGAAGAAGAAGAAGGGGAGAAGGGGAAAAAGGAGAAGAGCAAGAAGTTCAGGTGGCTCATGTCCGAACACAAACGGGACCGCTGGGTAAACAGCAGATTTTGAGAAAAGCTCTGGGGGACAGACGGGCACAAGCACGCTGCACTCTCGATCAGTGCGTCACCCCGAAGCACATTCACATTTAAACATTTCCCGGGTGTGTTTGTATGTGTTCAAACGACCACGTATAGCCTCCCATCACTGGGTGCAACACTACATGTTTGAGTGTTTGTGTGTGTGTGTGTGTGTGTGTGTGCAGCAGTGAGAGTGCCCCAGGATGCTAGCGGCCTCTCCAGGGACGAGAAGTGTCGTCAAAAATAGAGAGCTTTCATGGTCTAGTTCACTGCTTGTGTCGGCATCCACAACAGATTAAACCGTCTGCCTTAATTGCTTGCTCCAGTTCTTAATAATAAGAATAATTTTGCAAAATTACAAGAGGCCGTCGCCAATTATTGGGCCACTCCATAGAATGTGTGGCTCGTAGTGAGCGACTTGTCTCTCATTGCACCGTCCCAGTAGACCAGTCTATCCATCCATCCATCTACTTTTCTAGGTGGTCGGGTCTTTTGTCAGTGTGTGTGTGTGTGTGTGTGTGTGTGTTTGCATGACAGATGGTCTCTGGTCATAGTCCCAGTGGAGTATACACTCTACAGATGCTGCCGCCGCTGAGCAAGGTGTCGGCAGCAGTTTGCTTTTGTCTCTCCGTCTTTCTCTCATTTACTGAAGCCGTCACAGTGTTATGTAATGATTACTGTCCCCCAGTGACCTTAAAGGGCCGCTCCGCCAAAGTTGCAAAAGAAAACCCACATGTATTTTCACACTTGCAGCATCTTGCCATGATGACTCTGGATTTGAAGTCCCACATACTGAGGGTTATCCACAGGCTTTCTTTCAACAGTATTCCCTGGGACTGTTCGGTCCCAAAGCGAGCCAATGTTTTAAAATGTTATTATTCTAAAAAAGATGGGTGGAAGTCCTGTGTTTGAGTCAACCAGTTTCCTGCTGAGGACTATACTACAAACGGTCAAGAGGCGCCTCCAAATGACGCTCGAGGTGTACCTACAGAATCTCAGTACGAAGCGTTGGGCCACTGACCAAGCTGCTGCACTTCTGGATTTTACTGCCATTGATTAACACTAACTGTCGAACAGCCTGGGCGCTGCTGGACACACTTTTTGTTGCTTTCTCAGTCTGCTGTACGTGACCAGCTGCTTCATCTTTACAGTACATTCATGTGAGCGGTGATCGATCTTCTTGTCAAGAAAGCGCCATTCCCAAAATGTCAAATCCTTCCTATATGGCCTGAGTGGAATTTGCTTCGAGTCACCGGCATCAGAAGGCCACTGAAGTCTAACGAAAGGGAACGGCATTTTAATGAGCTCGGTGAACGTGAATTAGTCCACTGTTGCCATGACGCCTACGTCAGCCTCTATCATGCTCCATCCATCGAACATTTGATCGACTACTGTAAACTCGCCAAAATGCCTCTCTGGATCCAGTTGCACCAGAGCTTTTAACCCTGAAGAAAGCCCAGGGCTGAGATGTCAGTGTCAATCAGTGTCACGCTTCGCTGAGAACAGCATGTGGATTTTGATGTTCTCGTCTTCCTTGTTCCCTACGTGTCTGCCCACGTACCTCGGGGGGGTGCGCTCGCATGCAGACATTTTCGACGCGCTCACCTCCATGCGGCCCACCCATCCGTGAACACTTAATATGCAGCTTAAGTCCGCCGTGCAGCAAGAAACGCATCCCCACTGTACCCTCGCCTTCCGTTACACTGCGCCACCTCGCGCTGGCAGGCCACACTTAATAGAATTCATAAAACAAAGAAGGGATTGATTGGTAAATGAGGCGTGTGAAGGGGGCCAGCGTAGAAATTAATTATTAGAGCAGCACAGTCCCCGCTTGTGATCAACAATCGTGGACCTGTGGAGCCTTCAAAGAGTGTGTGTGTGTGTGTGTGTTTCCAATTAAATGCAGTGAAATTGAGAGACTTGGCCTGTAGGAATCTAATTACCAGAATCCTTGGGGGGAGAGAGGACAGAGTGCCTTCAATGTGTCAGCACATCTTGCATGGAGTGTGTGTGTGCGTGTGTGTGAGAAAGAGATGATTTATGTTTACGTATCTATGCAGGTGTGAGTGTGTTTGAGCTCATTAAAATATGTCTGCATCAGTGCCTGTGAATGTATTATTGTCGCTGTGTAATCGTGTGAGTAAAAACGCTCCAGTATTTTATATTTTTGAGCCATTAATCTACTTTTTCCTTCACTTCACCTGGCTTTTTAACAGGGATGATGTGATGACCCAGAACAAGAGGCAGCTTGACCACATCTGGCCACATTTCCATACCAAAATACTTGTTACAGCCACCTAGCTACACGGCAGAGAGCTGGGTGCAGAGCTAGACCTTCTGGAGGAATAAACACCCTGTGTCACATTGAATTCTGCTCTGATTCGGAGCTTACTGACGGGAGGAGAGCTCAGATTCACTCCTTCATTCATACTGTAACGTTGACTGTCGACCGGAGCTGGGGGGAAAACTTCGAGAAGAGAGGGAAAAGGAAGAGAGACAACCAGAGCCTTACAATGGCGCGACTCAGACACAAATGTTCATGGACGAGAGCGTTTTCTTCTCACATTTGCATATTTCCCTTCCTCTTTCAGTCCCTGAAGGTGATGCAACATTATGTTATCACAATGTACCCTATTCTTCCGTAATGGTTAATGGCCCCGGGACTGGAAAATTAACAGCACCGACTGTTTATCTTCATGTGCTCCACTCTTAACAGCAGCAAACATAATAACAGCATAATCCTCACGCTCTTCGGCATCTAATACAGATGCAAAAGGTGCATTCAACCACCTTACCATCTGTTTGAGACTTGCCAGAAATCCTGAATTTAACTTGAACACAGAAGTTAAAATGTCAACATTGACTTTTACATGGAGCAACAATCTCAATGCCAACCACCGTCGTATGTGCATGATGTTGACCTTTCCCACGTGTTGCCTGTCTCGCTCTGATCGTCTAATTTTGCGACAGATGGGATTACAATGGAGTTAGTGAAAAGCTCCCGGGGGCGTGACAAAACACTGGTACTGCCGCATACAACGTGCCCGTCAGCGTCTGCCTGTGCATCTGCATATTTCATGAAAGGCCCGTGCTTATTCTTTGGAAACGCGTGTGTTTGTTGTTCGGTGGCTTTTTTTTATTTTTTTTTATGAGTGGCCAGGGGTGATGAATCAGTGTGACAGGGAGGTGCTCAAAGGGAACCGCGGCGTCATCACCATCAACAACCACAACAGCTCCATGTGTCTGTCGGCCCACGCTCTCACATTTAGAATACGCAGCCAGTGTTGGAGCGAGAGCGAATCGGGCAGGTGGAGGGCGAGAAACAGAGTGGCAGAGGGAGAGAGGAGAGTCAGAGCGAAGCAAACGGACAACGTGACGTCGTGTCGTGACGCTGGGAGGACGAGCAATTTGCAGCACGAAGAACATTTAGGCTGTTTCAGACTGGCATGGGTCAGACTGCACTGAATGCTAAGCTGAAGTCAACACACATGCATTGTGATGTGGCAGTTCTTCTTCACCCCATGTGCATGCAGACTGTGTGGAAGGCAGTGGATATGGCATCCTCTGTGACTCTGTCGGTCCTGAGAGCATCCCAATGACTCAACTACGGCACAAAATGGACTGAGCACATGCTGCCTACTTAAAAAACTATTTTAATCCTTTCAGATACCATTGTATTTCCCACTTATTTAACAATGTGTGCCCAAAACTAAAAATACAAGAAATCCATTACCTTCCAATGATTTCACCTTTTTCTTTTATGTAGGCTTGAATCAACCACTGACCCAATCTTCAACAGGAAGTTGCACAGAACTAAGAATAATTAGTCCGTTTGCTGAAAACGGGATGGAACGTGTCTTCTTCCATTTCGTTGTTACACAAGCCCACTTTTCGACGATGAAATCAAATTCCCTGCAACACTTTGTCCCATCTGACCTATCCTGTTTCACTCCCAAATACAACACAATACTCTCGAAAATGCTGCGTCATCTGGACTGGATTCTGGAATAGGATGAAGGGTCCAGGTGATCAGAAACTTTAGTACTTGTAAAAAGGGCACAGAGGGTATTTTGTAGACAACGACACCATTCAGAACTCTGCAGGAGTCGACAGAGGATGTTAAATTGGAAATAAAATATGAAAGGGAGTTTACCGGCGGAGGTATCTTTTTACCTTTATCTGTGAAAGTTGGCTTTGTGTAATGTCAGGCGTAATGAGACAGATATTCTCTTTCTGGATGATGACAGACTTCCTGAAGCCAATTATATCCACTCACAAATCATCAAATCAACTGCTCCTTCACACGCGCACACACACACACACAGAAGTTGAAAATTCAGTGTGCCTTAAGTCTGCACCGTCAGTTATCCAATGCATCGTCACTTAATTTTTTTTTCCTACGGCCCCAAAACGTCAGTGCGCGCACACACGCATGCTCGCGAAGCCTTCCGGGGCTTCTTTTTTTTTCTGAAACTCCAACAGTGTCCTCCAGCTGATGTTGGACGTCATGTACTGTGACCGCAGCAATTACTCATATTCCATAACTCCGACTTCATTGACTTCATTATGATCCTCGACTAATGTATTGTAACATGCCAGTGTCACTTAACGAGAGGGTACCGGGATTCAAATGTCACAGGAGGGGGGTGACGCTGTTTTCCCAGCAAACTGACTGCGCGTGCAACTTTGACAAGCCGTTCATCAGCCCGCGCCGTGATTGGTTGCTGAAGGCAATCGTCTTGATGCGCGCGGAGTGACGAAAGGGGAAAATGAGAACGGGCGCTAGGAAATAAAGCCAATACGCAAAACAAGCACCGGGAGGATATTTAGATTGATAGATTGAGAGGCACGACTCCAAAACACTAAAAATCAGTCACTGCTATTGAACTGTTTTATGTCTGTGCGCCTGTGTTGCTTTGACAATTTGCGGCGGCTGCACCCACGCGCACGCACGCACACACACACAGAGTCCACAATCAATCAAATTGATCAACAAATAGACAGAGTGAAGGCTGACATTTACAGCCCCGCAGCTCTCAGTGCTGGTATTTATGTGTGTGTGTGTGTGTGTGTGTGTGTGTGTGTGTGTCCTCTGCCACGATGATGCAGAGAGTGGACACAGCGTGGAGGGTTTCACGGGAAAAGCAGAGAAAATTTCCACACGAGACATAAAACATGGCCGACGCTTTCTCGTGCTGTGTTCCTCACAGGCCTCTGCTGTCAGCGAAAGCATATTTAGCTCCCTCAGTCTGGTTTAATGTGAGACGAGTAATGTCGTGCTGCCAAATCTTTTTCTGCTTCTGGGCCGTACCCATCCAAAGATGTGAACAAAGACGATGAGATGGCTGTGATTAGATTTTGCTTCGTAATGACGGTAACGATAATTACAGCGACGACAACGGCATTACTGCCGCCGGTGGCTTTGACGACTGCAGCGGCTGACGCGGTGAACAAAAAAAGAAGAAAGTCTGCGGCGATGACAGCGTCCAACGCGATCACGCTGCTGTTTTTGAAATCACGACAGGCGAAAAAAGAGGTGACCTCAAAAGCGATGACATGAAGGAAGAGAGAAAGACATGGCTGAGACCTCTCCCACTATGAGACTGTCGGAGCAGAAGTGGGTGGGGGAGGGGGGTGAGCGTTGTTAAGTCAGAGAGTATGACGGGCTTCGAGCCAAAATAAAGTTTGCTTTGTGCTAACCTCCACTTAGATGTCTTACTTATCTGCACACACACACACACACAGACAAAACCCCCTTAATTTACAAGCAACTGACAGTGAACACGAGAGGAACAGAGAGAACTTAGTGTCTGTTGCACAACGTCATCACCATTTAATATATAAACTCAGACAAAATCCTCAAATTGATCAAAGTGAGTCATCAGACTAAAGGGTAACGCCACCAACTTTACTAATTAAAGTGTGTTTACAGGTCTTACTGAGGCCTACTGCATAATGTGGGAAAAAAGTGGCATAAAGCTTTCTGTTGCTGCAGAGGAAGATGCATGTTGCATTGTGGGTAATGTAGGCAGCCATTTGTTGCTGACAGGTTCGACTTTGAGTGGCGAGTTCCACTGGAAGTCGAAAGTGATCAGGTTCACAGCTGCCTGGAATTAAGCATTATTTTAAATCACTATTTGTACTGTAGGTGGAAAAAATGTGATTGCTGGCACAGAGAAGGCTGCAGATGTGTCCTCTGAAAGGTTAGCCTCGGTACATCTGTTCCACTTTAGCCTGCACTTCGGGTAAAGGAACAAGAGATACACGCCGATAGAGCAGAGAGCTGTTTTCCAGAGATAATAAGTATCATCCGGTCAAATGTCTCCCTGACTCCCCTCAAATGTCTCCCTGGGTCTCTTAACAGCTTACTCAAAAGCTGCTCTGGTTTTAACACTCTCTACAAAACACTTCGGCGGGAGACCTGGTGGCTGTTTTCCTGTCTCCCCCTAGGTTGACTTCGCTGCTTTAATTGTTTCAGAAAGCGGCTCTGTGCTGCGGCACGATTAACCCCTCGCCCCGCCCCGCTTTTGTTGTTCCTCGTCTCAGCTTTGATCGAAGATCGACCGATGGAAACGAGACGCTGCTTGTTAGTTGGATGTCAAAATACGAGTTTCAGCACGTGAGTAAAATCTGTGATGTTACACGAAGGTGTGCATCTAGTTTCGGAGAGAAAATCCCAACGTGCAGCTTATCTCACAGCATCTCGTGGAACGTCGAGGATGGCGACCTCCTTTTGTCATCTGTGGAGTCACCTGCTGCCGTGGAACCATTACAGCAATTTGCAACAATTCCCGTTGTCAGTCATCTTGCAGGTATGAATTTCTTTTCAAGCGACAGGTGAGTCTTTTCGAACAGTCTTTACTAATTTGAGAAGGGGGGAAAAAAAAAAAGAGATTGTCATAACAGTTTCCCATGAGAATTTAAAAAGCTGCATTATTCTACTACATTACCCCAAACATCCCTCACAAGTGCTAAATGATCCATTAATCATGCCGCCAACCATGCAGAACGTCGTAGGACAATAACGCTAAGGAAGTGCCACTCCGAGTCCAAAAGGTCACAAATCCTGGTGGCGGGAGGTGAAGGTAGGTGGCGGGGGGGGGTTGTCCACATCACTGAGCAGCGAGCAGAGTGAGGTTGAACGGTGGGATGTGGTGTCCGTCAAAATGACTTAGTGACGGTACAGCGGGCCTGAGACGGCCTTCCGTACTGGTGTCGGCCCTGACAGGTGACAAAACAGCTGAGGAAGAGGCACGCCAAGGGACCGTGTGTGTGTGTGTGTGTGTGTGTGTGTGTGTGTGTGAGAGAGAGAGAGAGAGAGAGAGAGAGAGAGAAATACAGAAATATCAGGTGATAGAGTGTTCCAGACAAAAGGGGTGTGCTGTTTGGGCTGACTGACCCACCAGCGATGTAACGCTCTAACAACGTTGTTTGTATTACGCCGTGTTGTGGTCAAAATTTGACAATTGTGGTGATAATTGCAGTGCCCGCCCGAACCGGCTAACTTTCAAGCTAAGCAGGCTAAGCAATAGTTAGCCTTGTCGTGTTCACTAGACAAAGCCTGCAGCCCAGATCTCCATGAGTGAACGATGCTCTGTGCCCATCGCTGTGCCCAGAATGAGGATCAGCGTCCCGGTTTAAACGACAGGACGCGCCGGATGTCGTGCCCATAATTCAATCAACGTATCGCGGAGGCTACGAGTATAAATCGAAAGGTTCCTTTGGCTCCGCTGCTTGCATCTAATCACACAAAGAGCTCGTCTCCATGTCAGCGTAATGAATTTATAACATGTAGCCTTTTATGTGTTTGTGGACAAGCAGGACGTTGCTCCCTTTTTGCAGCGATGACGACCTGCAGGGAGGGGTTTCGGCTTGTGTGTGAGTCTGCTCATCTCCGAGGAATAAATAGGCCTACACCACATACAAAAAAGCTTGTGGCATGCACAATAATAGAACAGAAGCCAAGATGATCACAGCTACTGGTTAACTACTGTACGTGCTAGCTGTTTCCTCTGTTTCCAGTCTTTATGCTAAGCTAACCACTGCCACAACAGTGGTTCTGGCATAGGCTGCTGCCATTTTTTACCTCAAGGGATCTGTATATTTGGTCAAATTAAATGTCAATGTTTAGAATATTAATGAGGTAAAAACACAAACTCCAAAGTATCATTATTTTATCATTCAGGTTATTGTTCTTTCCATCACTGAATAAACAAGCTGTTCTCGGAGGAAGATAAGGTCCCCTGAACACTGTTTGAAGCTAGAAAGGGGGCAGGGTCCACCACATATAAACAAAGTAAAACAGTGTGACAGTTGATGCTTTGTGTTTATATGATCCAACAACAGACTAAAGTAAATCAGCCCAATGACATCGCTTTGATAGATTTAATATTTGTTTATCTGCCTGCACGCTAGTTTAAGACATCAAGAATACTTATAAAAAAGAAAAAACTTTATCCTTCACTTCCTGATTCCGCGAAACATTTTTATTTACTGAGCTAACCGCAGCTTAACCAGCAACAATCACCTGTCAGGAGGATTCAGAGGACGGCACAATAATCCCCGACATGACAAACACACCATTTTAAATACATACACACCCAGTTACGGTAAATCCACACCCTCACATGCTGCGCTGCATACAGTCGTCTGTAATTGGGATGTTGTGTGAAGGGTTGACTGCTGCTTGTCAACGGAGATTAGCCGCAGACGTGTGTGGGGGGGGGGGG
>JARJLU010001933.1:0-10998 GCA_030272975.1 Sparidentex hasta | reverse complement strand
GCTGCACCTGAGCACACTGAACAGTGACACCTGGATTAAACGTGATACTGTAGGGACACACAAACAGAGGCCTGCCTATATGTAAACATGTCATACATGGTCACAGATGCACACATACATATCCTGTTTTCTTCTAATTCCAGGTGTAACATCACAAGAAACATGGCCACGGATATACTTTTTTTTTTTTTTTTTTTTTTTAATCTTACAACTCTTCTGCCTGCTGATCATCCCTGATATGAGGCCAACATAGAAAAAAAACACAAGCACACTGTGTTATTCTAAATTATTTAGACATTTCCAGCTGAGCAACAATGGGCTAAAAAGAAAAAGGCCTTTTAAGATTATTTAAGAACAACGTCTTATTTCTGTAACGAGGACAGCAACTCACTTCTCCAGACATGACACCAACAGCCGCCATCTGTCGAGCTCAGAAAGCTAAAGTAAGGCAATTATGGAGCGTGTGGTTAATATGTGTTGTTCGTTTCAGGTTTATTGGACGAATAAATAAAATAAACCTTGAAGTCCTGAGGAAGCAAGCGCTGCTGCTGTCAAAGAGAAAGGGCAGAGCTGCTGCTGTTTTATAAGAGCAGGCCCATTTGGCCTGAGTGCGAGCATCGTGACTGGCTGAGCGCACATGAGCAACTTGTCGGGCAAATATGCAAAGAAGAGGGATCGAATGTACTACGCGGAACTTTTAACCCGTTGTGTATCCGCCTCATGTAATACTGATATAAAACTATTAATGAGAAGACCCTTTCTCAAGATAATATGTTACGTGGTCAGAAATTGAACCATTACCTCATCACAATGCTGTCTGCAAACAGATGTGTTGAAAAAAAAAAAAATTCAAATAGTTTTCAACAATAGCAGTTAGCTGTCTTTTCCGGCCCTCGCCCACGTTGCACATATCAACATCTGTGAAACACGAGGCAGCGGCGCTCATCCTGCCTCCGTCCACAGGGACCGCCAGTATCAACAGAGAGCCAAGGTTCACTTGTAGCCGCTTTAAGATGCGCTTCATTTTTTATTTTTTTTTTCATTTTGCAGCTTCAGCAAGTCCCGGATTCAAGGGGAATCTCTAACACGGTCTTCCTACGGCAGAGTTCCACGTCTGTGTTTCCCGAAGGTGTTGCTATGTGCTGCGTCGTGTCACGGGGACAGTCGCCCTGAGTGATACAAGACACCTCGCGCTGACGGAGTGAAAGGGAGGAATGATTCCTGCAAACCTCACTGTACATTTGGGACCCTGAATGTTCTAATCCTGATTCCAAGCAAATCTTGTGGCAAAACTTTTGGGGAATTTGGCAGCACAGGCTGCATTTCGCATGTGGCAGAACCAGAAATTACATTCTTTTAATCGACGGTTCTGAGAAATGATCTCCATGTCTGGCTACATGTAGGCCTACCTGTCGCTAGTGCTAGCTATGTTTTTTTTCAGACGTCATGTGAACACCCAGGAGGACGCTGACGGATGAGATGTCTTCCTTGTATTCTTTCTGTTTGTTAAACATTTGCTTGCTTTTCCATCTCCCATTAAGTGCAATCGTTCTATTTGACAAAGGCAACAGACTACCTCAGGCGAACATAAAAGCCTGTTTGTCTTTTTTTGTGTGTTTCTTTTTTTCTTGCCATTTTCATCGACCTCCTCCCAAGCCGCGCTTCTAAATTAACAAAACAAAACGCTCTGATGGAAAGACAAATACCGAGCCACTGAATCGGTTCTGAGTTATTCTCTTCGGTTCGTGTCTGTCTGGCTCCCCTCGCATGACGCCAAACTCCTTTTCGTCTTTGCAAACACGTTACGGCACTGCATTGTCATAAATGTAAAAATGCGTGGCAGGCCTCGTCACATCCCCTCCGCGGCTCCTAACGGCTGTGGCGTTTTATTCGTTTGGATGGCCTGTTGAAACTCTGGCGTCTTCACGTAACTCCCTTCGCAGCTGTAAAACCTGCCATCGGAGTCGATCGACCCACCTGAGCAGCCGCGGTTTCAAGTGCGATTTAGCGCTCGTGGTTAAACCCCTCTTTGTTTTCTGAGATGTTTGTGCCGCTTTATCGCCCTCTCTGCATCCAGTCGTCGCACGCACACACCGTACACACCTTTGGTCACACAATCACATTCAGCGATGAAAAACAATAGCCGGGCCCGCGGGTAGGTGTGCGTGAGTCAACAGCCTGTGGAATTTGACAGTGACTCACATTACCAAAAAGAAAAAGAGAAACACACACACATGGATAGAGGAGATAGAGAGGTGGCTCTGAAGTCAGGACCACCTGATTTATTCCTACTCGCACCTCAAGCAGACAGACGAAAACAAAAAGCCTCCTGATGATGTTTGTGGAGGCTAAACTCTTGACCGAGCTCTCCATGATGTCGAACAGTCAGTCTGTCGCTTTTTTTCTCCAGGCGTGCTTCCTCTGCTTCTTCTCCTTCCTGCGTCTTACTCTCGCTGCTGGTGTTTGTCCCTCCAGCCGTCACATTTCCTCCCTCTTTGTTCTCCAGTCGCAGAGTATCGACAGCCGCAGCTACCGGACCTCCTCTCCGCTCTCCCTCCTTCTCTCTCTCTCTCTCTCTCTCTCTCTCCCTCCCTCACCTCCTCTGGCCTTCGGGAGGCTCTCAGGGCGCAGTATGTGGCTGCCCTCGCCTCACGGTTGTCAGGCGCGAAGCGATCGTTTCACCTAACTGAATAACGCTCCCGTCCCGCTCGCTTGTCCCCTCTCCTCGGTGCTCCCTCGAGCCCTCTGCCATTTTCCCATCCCTTCTCTCCCCTCTCTCTCCTGCTCGACCCCTGAGATCCTCTCACCTCCTGCACCTTCTCATCCTCACCTCTCCGCTTCTGCTTCGTTCCATGTCCTCCTCTCTCATTGTTCCCCCCCCTTCATAGTCTTCTCATCTTTTCCTCCGAGTCTCTCTCTCTTCTGCTTGTCGTTCATTTTCCACACACACACTCTCTTTCCCTCCATTTGGGCCACCCCCTGGTACTTTCAGGTCATTGTGAACTTCTGCTGCAAAAGAACTATAAATGCCCTCTCTCTGCCCCCTGTGGCGAGCGACAATACCAGAATCTCTCGCGGGCCAAAACCTGGTGTCTGTTCGTGTGTGTGTGTGTGTTCCACGTGTGTGTCTGGGCATGTGCGCTGAAAGCAGAAAGTGCATGTGTATATGTGCATCTACGATTAAACTGCAAATGCACATTGCTCCAGGTGTATAAGAGACATGTCGCCATCGTGCAGTGCTCGTCCTTCTGCTGTTCATTCTACGTTGCTCCCTGCTGTGTTTGCTCTGTGTTTTATTGTTTTCTTCACAGCGTTTGTTACCCTTCATGTCCGGAATGTAAACGCAAAATGGATGCTTGTTTCCATCCACAATCATTATTTGATTATTAAGGATCGGTTACTGAGATAACAAGTAGGCAATGTAATTAAAAGGGGCCAATCGAATCTAAAACAGTTTTGAAAAATGTTTAAAATGAAAACCACAATGGAAATACAACATTTATATTTCTACGTTGGAGTCACAAACGGGAAGGCGGGCAAGCCGGTGAACACAGTTTTACACTCTGTGTTTCAACATTTGTAAGAGTGACACCACTGGATATCTTAAAGACGGGATCTCTGGACAGTATCCAGCTGTTTTTTGTGGCAACCAAAACAGGTATTTCAAGCCAAAAGGTGAAAACTGAACGTAAAGTTGCAACACTAAGAAACGTAAAGTTTCAACGTATCCTCAGTTTGCACAAACCTACAGTGCCAAAATGCATCCCGTGATGGGGTTGGATATTTTTAGGCTATTTCACGACACACAGTACCTATCTCAGTATTTTGAAATCACCTCAAAGGCCCTCCATAACGTGAAGTGGAACCGTCTGCGACGCAGCCTTTAAAATCAGGAAACACACCAAGGTCTGTGCCCTGACACAAAATAACAATATTCAAAATATAATGCTATCACTTGGCCTCAAATCAGGATATAATACGGTATGATATCAACATATTGTAAAGATACACCGTCACAGCCAAAGATCCGAACTGGCAGAGAAGACTCAAGGACAGAAGGTACTGAACGTCCTCTCCTGAGCCGCTCGGCGTGTATCGAGTGGCACTGACATCCTCAGGATCAGACATTTGATCATCACTGATCTTCTATACCAGCAGCATTATGTTTCCGATAGTTTGGTTTAAAACTATTTTATACACATATTGAGGTGGTGAGACGTTTTCAGAGTTCAGAGAAGCTAACGTGACTGGATCTCATCCAACTACCGACGCTTGACTTTCGGACAGAAATGTGCCGTTGACCCAGCGCCTCATTCACAACCGCATTTAATCAACATTGAGACATTTGCTGAAGCCGGGCTGCTCCAACAACAGGGGCAAGAATGACGGACACCACTGCAGAAACAATAGGAGAGGAGATGAGGTGGGTGGGGGGGGGGTGGATATGAGTGATCAGCCTCATTGACGCTTTGTTCAAAGGGGTCACTTATAGGGGTCACAGTTCATTTAAAAACAGCTGCCATCTTGCCTCCTATCGTGGAGCTGCAGGGGCATTTCACTTGCTCCAAGACCTCAGAGTGACCGGCGGCATTCGCTGCGTAGACAAAAAGGTTCTAGTACCTCTCCAGTTGGGAGCAATATAAGGAGCAATATGTGTGTATGTGTGTGTGTGTGTGTGTTGGCGCAATCCAATCATATCACGCCGTTGACTTTAAGATGGCAGTTTAATGCGGAGCCACTTGCGCCGGGGTGCAGCAAGACATTACATTTCTAGAAAGAATGAGGAGCTGGTGGAGAGAGAGCAGGAGTCAAAGTCCACCCTGCAGCCAGAAGACTCCGACTGGATGCTTAAAAAAAAAAAAAAGATGCTTTCAAAAAGCATTGTGCCTCGAGTTCTTGGATCCATGACCGCTTGTTTTTTCTTTTCTTTTTTTTGGTGCAAGACACAGTAATGAGGTTTATGTGGCAGCAAATTTCTTCCATCAACAAGAAGATGAGGAGAGGAAGCGAGGGGGCGGGCTGCTCCAGTGAGATCACGGTCTGTCTGATGTGATGCTCACAGCCGCTCTCTCTTCCTTCGAAAGTATCGGCGAATGGACGAAACAGGAAGGTCGAGCGTGTGTGTGTGTGTGTGTCAAGAGGGGGGTCCTCCTGGCATGATTATAGTCTCTTAATGCCGTCTTCTTGGCTGCAGCAGGTAATGTGAGAAGACCTGGTTGCAGGAGGGGCCCCTCAACAACTTTTGTGTGAATTCTCTTCACGGCCATGGACACAAACAAACAAATAAACAAACAAACAAATGTTTTGCTGCCATTTCTGCTCCGACTCCAACCGGAGCAGATCACACTTTGTGCTGTCGAATTGCAATCCTCATTACACGGAGTCCATCTGATGGGCTCAACATCCTGCCCACTGTCCCTGGAATACAGACACGCAGCAACAAAAAACAAAAACACACACACACAAAAACGCACAACCAGTAGAGATGTTGGCTCAGATTTTTTTTGCTTTCAGCTCTGAAAGAAAAAAATTCAACAACCTCTCTGTCATTTGAACATGTCACCCCTCTTGCAGACATCTGAAGGTAAAAAAAAACAACCGACAGATGAGTTGCTGGATCAGCGGGGCTACAGGTTTAACAAACAAGCAACACCTCTGCCTCATCTGTGCGCGCTCTCTCCCTCTCTCATCATTTTCTCAAGAAGCAGGAAAATATGCAAACACCACAGCACCGGGAGTCAATACAGCCACATACGAAGACTCGAAGTGACAAATAGGCCAAACTTACCTTGACTGACATTAAAAAAGGTGTGTCCAGGGTGTTATTTTGTTGCTGCCGTTACTGAACCAAACAGCCGAGGTTTCGCCCTCTTCTCTGAGACACCTGGCCGGCGAACACCATGGAGAATCAGTATCCACTGGCCATTTAGGGGATCGCAGCCCGCGGACGCATCTCAGCGACGAGAGGGAGGAGAAGAAAAGAAAAAAAAAAAAGGCGAGAGCGTCGTGGAGATGCTGCGGTGCGAAGCCCCGCTTTCCCCCGCGCTGGGGAAAAAAAAAAATAATAAAAAATTGGGCTGTGCGCTGCAGCCTTGGCGACTCTGCGTGGTGCGCACTGGTCTCCGGCGGACTCACATTTCCAGAAAGCCAAGAGAGAGAGAGAGGAAGAGAGAGAGGGAGAGAGGGGGGGAAAAAAAGCTCAAATGTGATTCTCACCGTGTTCCTCCAGCCGCCAAGTTTTAATCAGAAGCTCCCAGATGAGGTTTTTGTTTGAGTTCCACTTGAAGATGTGTGCGCTAGAGGAATTTGGGAACACTTTTTTTTTTTTTTTTTTTAACCGCGGTCACGTTGACTGAGCACACTGCAAAATAAATAGATAAATAAATAAAGGGAGAATCCTACGGAGCAGGAGAGGAAATATTTGTCCGACGCGGCATCTCCTCTCCTCTTTTTCTCCATTTCCCTCGTTTCAAAAAAAAAGAAAAGAAAAAAGAAAAGAAAAAAAAAAAAAAAAAAGAACGTGTCACATCTTCTCACACCTTCGATCTCCGACGCCACGGCTCTAACTTGTTTATTCCCCGACGGATGTATCCAAAAGGCGTGCCTTTGCTTTTCAACTGTTAATCACCTGCGGGATGCAAAGAAAAAATGTAGTCTTCTCCGACAGTAGAGGGGCTTCACTTCTTCTTCCTCCTCCAACCGATGGAAAAAGGGGGGCGCCTCAGACCGAAGCCGAGCCGCTTCGTCCAGCCGAAATATCCCACACGGAGGTTCACCCGAGGATCGCGACCGGGAGGAGAGAAAAAAAGACAAAAAACAAAAAAAAATGAACGGAATAAGAAAAACAACAAACAATTAAAAAAGGGAGAGAGAGAAATATTTAAACGTCCTCCAGAAAAAGTGGATTTCCTCTAATTATTCCCATGTTCCTCCACGGGGGTTTATTAATTTATCTCCGGCGCGTCAAAACCTGGTGGTGTGGCTGGATTCTCAGCGAGGAAGAGTTCAGAGAGAGAGAGGGAGAGAGAGACACACACACAGAGAGAGAGAGAGAGAGAGAGAGAGAGAGAGAGAGAGAGAGAGAGAGATTTGGGAACATGGTCAATAGGCTCCTGCTTGTTTAGGAAACGTTCACATTTGTTCAGTTCCGTCTCGTCTTGCAGCTGCACATCACTCCCCTAACTGCACTGAAACTAATTGAATTGAACTGAAATGAGTGTAACACCACACACACTAACACACACATACAGAGAGAGGAGGGGGGCGATGGAAAGTGTGCGTGTCAATGGCGTGCGTGTATGGCAATCTGTGGGAAAAAATGGTGCGCGGCGGATTAAATATTTGATGATGCGTGCTGAGGACCAGTTTGCACCAGCATTGTGACGGGAGACACACGCACACAGAAGTACACACACACACACACACACACACACACACACACACACACCACCACCACCACCACACACACACACACACACAGCGGCGGATGATCTGCGTTTCATGTCTTCATGAGATCGGACAAGCGAACGCACCACATCGCATGAACAAGTTGAGCGGTACCGGCGGGAGGAGGAGGAGGAGGAAGAGGAGGACGGAGAGGTGCGGTGGAGGTGGAGGTGCGGTGCGGTGGAGGGAGTGCACCGCGGTCCAGTTTTGGCAAAGTGGGCGACGATGCCTTGGCACACGATGAGATGGCTGTGTGTTGTGGCGGTGTTGGAGTCAACTCTGAGCGAGAAGAGACGGGGAGCGTCTCCAGAGACGCTTAATGGAGATGGAAAATGAGCTGGGATGGAAAATCTTATTTGGAAGTCGGAGCCATGGCTACACACACACACACACACACACACTCCTTCGCACCGTTTTTTTCATATTCTCTCAGCACCATGGAGAGCTTCCAGTGAGCAGGCGCTGTCCAGGGTGCTGAGAACTTCTTCTCTTGGCTGCAGACTGTAATCTGGCCATCACACGCTTTTTTTTTTCCCATCTTCCTCAAAGTTTTTTTTATTTTGTTTTATTTTCATCTTTTGGGCACTATACAAAACTCACAAATCAAAAATCCTTCAATCTCTAAGAAGACTCTATGATCCTGTGTTTACATATCTTGGCACCAACAAATCATCAGTGGCGGTTCTAGAGTCTGTTGGGCCCCGGGGCCATAAATCCCCCAGGGGCGCCCTGCTACCAGCACTCGTAACCATAGTGTTACATTTGATCTGACGCCAGCAACAAATGTTGTCCCATGTTGTCACTGGTTGAATTTGTTTAACATAAAAACAAAAAGAGCTGTTAATGTGATGCAGCAGCAGCGATGCACAGTGTAGGGGCCTCAGGGTGCTGGCTCGCCCCTCCGGACCAATCCCCCTCTGCTAGTCATATTATTACATTACGGAACTTGTTCATGATATCAAGCACTTCTTACAAATCATCGCATTCATTACAGGCCGCGCTGCCAGAGTGCCCATTATAAAACATATTGTATTGCGTTTAAGTACACATTACAGCGGAGCCGCGGCGATCAATCGACTCATTGATTCGCTGCCAGCCAGGTTCATCGTCAACCTTTTTAATACTCGATCAATCTGCTTGAGCGATTTTCAAGAGAAGAAAAAAGTCAGAAATCTCAAGGACGTTCCTCTCTTCACCCCCCCCGCACACTCACCTGCCTTGACCTCCCCCACACAGGGGTCAGAGCTCTCGGCCAGCTTTCTCATCAACACGAGAGATTCCTTTTTTTGCCAAATCTCAGTTCTTGTGTATGCCATTCATCAAACACTGCTTAAAATGATATGTGGGAATAAATAAAGGCCCGCAGTGGCTATTTTACACTTATTTGTTTTTTACTCTACTGAGACGCAGGACTGCAGCTAATGAGTGTTTTATCATTATTGATTCATCTGACAGCTAATGTCACACACACATACACACAAACGCGCGCGTCACACGAGACCCAAACAAACTGGCCAATCAAACCTCTCTGGTGTAAAAATGACTGTTTTTGCAAATGGAGTCTGGTAGCTTTGAACGGAGCGTCATGATGGCTGTTTGTGATTAATGGCATGGTCCTTGACACGTCAAAAAAACTGTAAAAAGGGTTCTTCACAACATCCCGGAGCCCAGCGTGACGTCCTTGAGTAAGTTCTCTTGCTCCGACCAACAGTCTCAATCCAAATATTCTTCATTTATCAACATCAATAACAAAGAAATGCTGCAAATCCTCACATTTAAGAAGATTACTTTGCCTGAGGAACGACCAAATCCACGATCAAAACAGCCGCCAATCAATTATTCCACTTATCACTGCTGCTCTGGTGAGCCGTAGGGACTGATTGTATGCGGTGCCTTGTCATGGTCGTTCCCGTGTTCACAATGTCCAGGTTAACGACTTGAGTGCCCCCATGCGCCGAAAATGCCCTTTTAATGTGTGCCGGGCCGTCAGAAATAATGCTGATCTGCGCAACGCGAAGAGTGAGGCTGCGGAGATTTGGGATCAATTAAACATGACTACATTTCTTCACATGCCAGGGCACTCGCACTGAAAACGCAGCCCAGCGAGTTGCTTTGAAGCTCAGGCATATATGTATTGACAGCAAAATACTTATTATGGCACTTTTTATATGCCGCGCACTGAAAAAAGAAAAGGGGGGGGGCTCCGGGCATGAAAGTTGTATGTTTTGCCATTGTACGGTCATGACTAATTCAAGGCCCAATGTGCAAAAATACCCCCCACTTGCCAGCTTGAGGTAAAGTGCGTTATTCATAAGTTGTGAATAATTGAGGTTTAGGGAACACGGTTGGAAACGGAGGGGGGATATTTGCTGACCGCGGGCTTTGTCGGGGGTTTGGCACTTGTGAGGGAATACAATGCTTGGGTCAGGCAATTAGCAGGAGGAACAAAGAAAAACAAAGCCAGGTGCTCCATGTGCCCTATTGATCAAGAATCAATGACCAAACTGGTCTTTTTTTTTCTTTTTTTTTCCCCTTCTACCCGGCTAATGTCATCAACAATGGATGCGTCACCATTTTTTTTTGTCAGAGGCACCCACTGCATCACGTCCTGACACGTCAACTCACATCACTCGCATCACAACAACAAAAAGCGATCAGTGATCAGACAGCGTCGGGAGATGGGTAAAGAAACATTGTGGTTCAGAGCCTCATGAGTCATATTGCTGCTGTTTGAGTCAGGACGGGAACAGTAGTGCGTGGTTTTCGGATGTTTTTATATATATATATAAATATATATATATTTATATACGTCAACAGCCAGTGTTGACGAGGATCAGTTTGACATAATCTGCGTGTTTATACAACAAATATGGCACCCGGTTGTGGCGAAGAGTGACGCAGAGTGAAAACATTTACCCGTCCAGGACAAAAACACTCCCACCACTGACAATTACTGAGAGACGGAGCGGACTATTCCAGCTCGTTTTTTGTTTTGTTTTGGTTTTTTTGGGTATCCGAATGCACCTGACAAAGTGCTTTTCACTCTCACCACGACCAAGGCTACAGTTGCAGAGAGCAGCCGAGTTTGCAATTTTCCTAAACCTCGTTTCCTCTCGGTAACGCGTCAATCTGTCTTGTTATCGCGAGGAAACATAAGGCCGATCTCTCGAGATAACGAGATAATTTACCGCAAGGAAACAACTCGGTGATGAGTGGACCATCACACACACACACACACACACACACAGACAGACACAGCTTCACTGCAGACCATGTGAACTCTTTATGAACTTTTCCATTTCCTGTAAGAATGTTACCCCTACTGATTTCACTCGAGGGGGATTTATTGTAAGGTACAGGCTTATATCCATTAGTCCAAATCCAAGTCAGCGCAATGACCGTAGAAAAATGACACCATCAGTTCACCTGATTTACACAATCTTGTGTGTTTCTCTGCCATTCATAGCACTGAGATCGGGGGTTTCGGGGGTCAGGATGAGTGGCTGTTTATGCCAGGCTGCTAGCGGTAGCCATGTTGCTAATGCTGGGGAC
>JARJLU010001932.1:0-16168 GCA_030272975.1 Sparidentex hasta | reverse complement strand
AAGATTGAAGACGCAGGAGAGTCGAACGTGTTGGAGAAACCTGATCCCAGGACAGTACGGCCTCTTTATGACTTTAAAACGAACATAAAATCATAATTTACCGACTGATTTTCCGTCCGTGGACGAAGCACCATAAATCGTTTTACTGCTCCTGTTTCCTTTAATGTTTTCTCCCTCAGTCACACCACGCATGGTCGATCATTTACATCTGTCTGGTATGAGCGTGTACTGAGACATTAATCTGTTCGAGAGCACTTCGACCGGCTGAAATCTCAACTGAGACTGTAAAAAAACCCAGACGGAGGAACTTCCACCGTGTTCACTCAGCACAACTTTATCTGTGTCCATTAATTATTTTCAGACGATTCACTGACAAAATGATAAGCAGCAGATTCATAATCCTGGAGACCGAGGGAGATTTTACACCTTCATCTTGAATTTAGGCGACGCGTCAGTATAAATCTACGTGACTGTCGGGGAGTAAAACACCCGGGAGAACCTCTCCACGGTGTTTATGTGATGTAAGAGGGCCACAGCAGATAAACGTATGGTTTCTATTACACGCATGTCTCACTGACGTTAACACTGATCTATGCTGAGGACGACGGACAGAACATGATGTCGAGCTGTGTTTTATATTTCTGTCAGAGAGGGGAGGTGTCAGTCCAAAAAGCTTTTATTTTACTTTGAAGGGGACGTCTGCCCGTCGTTCATCTCGGTGCTTCCTCCCAGGTGTGTGAAGGGAGTGTTGTAGCACAGGAAGCTGTGTGAAGTCTGAGAAATGTCCCTGTGTTGCTGGAAAAAGAAGATGAAGAAGGCAGAAATGAAGCCTCATCTCTGCTGCAGACAGGCACAAGTATTTACTGGTTAGCACTCTGAGACAAGGCTTTTGTGTTGCTGCATTTGGAAGTATTTATGAAAACTTCAAATGCCTGATAGAAATGTTTGAATCCTGCCTGCTTTCCCGCTTACTGCTGCTTAAAATAAGCGCAACTGTATGATTGTCTCAGGATCAGAAATGGTCTCAGAGATGCTGTTTGCAGACCTGATGAGCACTTTGTTTGCAGGAAGGATGTGAATTCTGCGTTTGACACGACTGTAAACAATTGAAGATAAACACAAAGAGGCGATAACAACGGCACTCTGGTCGGACAGTTTGACGGACGTGGAGACGGCGGTGGACTCTTTAACGTGCCGCTATCTCGGTGACGTCTTCCCTCCGGTGAGGCTGCTGCTGCTGCTGCTCGGAGCTCTGGAGAACATTTCAGGTCACCCAGCTGACACCGATGCTCCTGTTGAGCTGATAAGACGTCACCCGCAGCGTCACTGCAGACATTCAAACTCTCACCACTGTTTTCAGGACTCTTCTGTGTCATTCTTCTGGTAAAGTTGCACGGAAACTTCCTCTTTCCAGCTGAACACAGGCCTCATTCTCAGGGCTGTAAAGAACCTAAACCAAAGTCAACTGTTCAGGTATTTTCACGACTCATAGAGCTTTTCTCTGGCGAGCTGCTCCTGGATGTGAAGCGATGCAGGAAAGATGCTATATTCAGCGCCTCTGTCGGGAAGAGGAACGCCGTGATGTAACAGGTCTCAGCAGCTGTGGAAAACATGGCAAGCGCCGACACTTGTGAGAGCCTGTATGCATTTGTTCGTGGGTGGGGTAGGAAGCAATGGGTGGGGTATTTACCGTACACACAGCCCGGGGTATTCACAAATAGCTCAGTCAGTTTCATTGCACAGCACGTATATTTTCCCTCAGCGGTTGGAAGCGGCGGGTTCAAACCGGTCCACGGCCTCCCTGCCCAGCACGTCAGCGTCACACCACCGCGGCTGCCACAAAGACTCCTCAGTACGGAGCACAGTGGGTCTGTGACGGCAGGTACGGTGGCCTGTGAGGCAGCAGGAGTGGGAACACGGATTAAGGGCTCTAACATCCAATCGGGAAGCTCCGTGAAACACATCGGATGCTGTTTTTCCAGCTCCTGTGACCTCAGCTGTCCAACCAAACTTCATGGGAAAAGTCACATTGTTTATTCCCAGTCGTCAGGCGGCAGGTTGTGTCTCTGTAAGTTATTGTTATTTTCGTCTGACAGACAGCGAAGAAGAACAGAGCTCCTCTTCATGTCGCTCTTGTAAATCTCCCCGTGTGAAGTCTGACGTCTTGATTATCAAACCTTTGAACCCCTAAATCCCGACAGCGAGGTCCCTCTGCAGCAGTCATCCTCTCAGCAATATGTGACACTTTAAGGGGCTGATAATCTCCACCGGCACCCTTAACCCTCCTCCCACCTCTCACCTCCTTCCTCACCCCATCCTCCCCCCGCTGCGAGAGGCTAATTTACGACTCACTGAACCTCTCTCCTGTCTCCGTTAACGGCCTGCCTTGACCCTGAGGAAAACCATACAGTGAGAAGTTAATCTGGTTCTTCATCCCACCGTGACACTGTGTTTTAAAGGAGCGGAGGGTTGTCTCTTTTCTTTATTTCCACCCCGTCTGAAGGTGCCAAGCGTGAAAGCTGAAGGTCAAAGTTCAAAGAGTGTTACGGACGATATTAAACAGGTTCATACTCTCGGTTTTGGGGGTCGTCTCTCGTTTCCTCTCTGTCGGCTTCTTGTTTTATAAGCAGAGTAAAACGAGGATAAAACTCATTCAAGATGTTTTCACTGACCACCAAAACAAGTTTTCAGGTGTAGAGAGGTGCAAAAGATATCTGTTATATGACGATAGAGGTGATTAACTTAGCTTAGCTTAGCATAAAATCAGGATACAGCTAATCTGGTCTGTTGTAGATTCAAAACTTATTAACACCTTTAAAGCTCAAAGTGAGGGTTGGTAAATTATTCTAGAAGCATTTTTTCATATATATATTTGTAGAAAATCTCTTAACACCTCGTCACAGTGGCATTTGTAGGCTGCACAGTTTGACCCGGCAGCTCAGTGCAGCCCGGGTTTCACTTTTCCACCACAACTGGGCGACCGGCTTGCCAATGCATGTTAAACCAACGGTGCGCTTGTCCCACTCGCTGCAGTACTATCGAAGAATCACCGCTAGCAAAGTGGGGCCACTACTTCAGTTACAAACACATTGAATTTACTAGAACAACTTCACAATAAAAGCCCCCTATTATATAGTCCTTTAAACACTTTTATTATGAAGCAGCATTGAAGGAAAGTTGCATTTTCAGCAGCAGTAACTAACCACGACTTCTGAAACTCCCGAAATATCGCTAATTATTAGCGGTTTGTTAGCTGTGTTTGCTGCTAGCCAGGTTGGATATTTGGACAAAAGCTGACGATGGTGAAACCTTTGTTTTCACGTCGTACCGCCAAACTACAGAGCAGCTTCTTTCCTCAGGCTGTGAGATTGACCACTGCTAACAGTTAACGTTCCTTCTACTTACATATAAGTGAAAGATTGTCGTGTGGTTTGAGGAGATCGGGAATAAAAATGAATTCAATGAGGTGCGTCTTCACTCCTCTACCAACACCTGTGTGTAGTAGTTTGTTTGAGCCGTGAACAAAGTCTATAAATGTTTTCTCTTCATTTATACTTCTGCTACATAGGGGGAAGTTCAGAAATGTCCACAAGAAGGTGTCTGCTACACAAATAGCACACACACACACACACACACACACACACACACACACACACACACACTATTTAGGGGAACATTTCCCTTCAAGCTGCACTCAGTAGACGCAAACACATTACTCAACACGACAGAAACGTCTATTCATACGGAAAATAAAGAGACCTCTTCTTAATTAACATCTGAACCCACATGTTCTCACACACACACACACACACACACACATTTAACCTGTTGTTTCATGACCAAATTGAAGTCGACCGTGCGTGTGTGTGTGTGTCACGGCAGAGAATACACCTCCCTTTTCTTTTCATTTGGGGGGTTGACACTGCTGGCCACAGTCTGTGTGTGTGTGTGTGTGTGTGTGTGTGTGTGTGTGTTTTTGGTGTGTTGGGTGGGTGCAGGGGTAATGGGTGGGGGTCAGGGTGGAGCCGCCAAGTCTAAGCCAGCACACACAGAGAGGGGTTGTTGGGCTGGAAGTGGCTCTCAGCCTCTCCGTGCTACAACCCGCTCTAAATCTCTCGCTGCACAATCCGCTCGACCGCAACTATGATAGCTGTGACAAATATGATCGACTGCGAGCGCGTCAGTGAGGAAAGCAAACAAAACCTCAGTTTATTGAGCGCAGCGGAGGCAAACTTCACACCCGAGTAATTTGATTGGCTGCAGGACGGTTGATGCAAGTCGCTTCAGGCCAATTAGTCAATGAATCAAATCAAAAACGTCAAAATAAACCTGTCGAGGACTGACTGTAGACGATGTTTACGCTGAATTAATATACGAACGGTTTTAATCAGAGGAATGTTGGTCATTCTGGGCGTTTCTCGCTGAGAGTTGGATGTTCAGATTGAGATTATACTCGCTTACAGATACCGGACAACTAAATACAGCTGGTTGTTCCATCAAGATCTGACCATTATTCCCTGAGACATTTACAAAAAAAAATGTCATAAAATATCACACAATGCTAGAGAGAGTTATAAAACAATTCCTGGAATCTGCACCGAAAGTTAATGTGGGTGTATTCTGGGTCGAGACTCGTCCTTCATCCAAGTTTTGTGGAAATCAGTTCAGTAGTTTTTGTGTAATCCTGCTGACAAACCAACAAACCAACCAGAATGGCACTCAGTAGAGCACATACCTCCACCTAGGACCTATCCTGCAAAGTCAGAAATAAATTCCTGGATCCATTTTTTTTTCATTTGATCTGCCTCAAAAGTTAAAGGGGTTTAAACTGGGCTGAAACACATCCTCCATCCAAGTTTCACGGAGATCTGTTCAGTAGTTCTTGTGAAATCCTGCCCACAAACCAACAAACGGGTGAAAACAGAACCTCCTCGGCAGAACCCGACTCCTCCTAACTCCGGGCTAAACCCAAAAACAAAGACAGCAAAGAGTTTGGTGGAGCCAGCTCGCTGCTATTTGTCGTTCAGGGCAACCACGGCCGGAATTACCGATATGTAAACATATAAACACTTGCATAAAGGTTTAGATTGTTTTCAAAGTTTATATTTAACAATTTAATTTGGGCAGTTGATGTTCTTTTCAACTCTGTCCAGGCCCCCGAGTGGAAAGGAGACCCCGGTTATGTCCGTTAGATTCAGTCAGAATTAAAAATGATCAAGTATTTTTAAAAGTACAGAACTCTGGGAGCAGAAAGTCTCCTGAGGTTCTGGAAATAATGCAAAAAAAAGCCTCAGAGACCAAAGTAAACTATAAATTAGAGTCGGTGAAAGTCCATATTGTGTGTAAATCAAAGGGAATCTGTCAGCAATAATAGTAATAACTTATAAGATTTATTCAAATTGTCAACATGGATCTTCACAAACAACAAGCAAAAACTCACCTCTTGAATTTATGTTATTACCTTTGGCACCTCATTAATCTTAAAATATTACAGTTATAACGATGATGATGATGTTACAGATTATTCTTGTTACTTTACTTCTCCGTTTTTCTGTGTTTTACACTACAAACTATTTTTTTTGGTTTTAATAAAGTTCGTGTCCTCCAGTCAATACAATCAATACAGCTGCTGGTGGAAATATTTCTCACCCCTCTCTGTGCTTTTTGTTTAACTTCTGTTTGTCTCTTAACTCGTTTTCAAATAAAACATAAAAGAAAGTGCCAAAAAAAAACAAAAAACAGCGCGCCTCCCCATCACTCCATCACTCAGCTAATGTGTCCAACAAGACAGAGAACAGACTTCTTTCAAAACCTTCTTACAGACGGTTTTTTTTTTATTTTTTATTTTAATCTCTGTTAGTAAGAATAATGTAAATACTGTCGCCTACCTCTCTCAGTGCGCTGCGTCGCGGTGGATGCGCTGAACTCTCTCCGGCGGTCCAGATGCGGAATGAAGCGCAAAAACCAAAAAAAAAAAAAAAAAATGATTACGCGCGTCAAGGTAAGACGAAACAGGCGGTGTGGGTGTTTTCCAGCCTCTCCTGTCGGGTCCAAGTAAAGTAACGCAAGTGTGGCAGAGAGCAGCGAACAGGCGCACTCCTCCTCGTGTGTGTGTGTGTGTGTGTGTGTGTGTGTGTGTGTGGCCAGGCAGCGCGCGGAGAGGATGAGGGGCTTCTGCGCTCTGACGCACGCAGGTGAGATATCTCCAGATCGAGAAAGAATGGGAAAAAAAGAAAGAAATCAAGAACGGGTCAGTGGTTCGGCCCGTTTGCAGCTCATCCCTGCAGCAGTGGAGATCCAACGGAACCTGAAGTGGATCTGCAGTTGTTGTTTTCAAGTCCCAAACAAAGGAGGTACCCAGCCCCGTGTTGCTCAATGTGGGATGACAAAGTTGATTTAGAGGCTCGTTCCCACTGCTCCTCCTGGCTCAGAGCTCTCAGCCTCATTAAAGGTTCTGTGTTTAAAGTCCATCTGGTGCAGTGAAACGCTTTCCTCCCTCACTGTTAAAGTATCCACACCTGTCAGATTCAGCAGTTTACATCACGTTTAAGGGGCTCTATGTAACAGTGTTTACCAAATTATATGCGTTCATTCTTTTCTTATTGGCCAAATGTGAGGAGATTGTGACATGACGTGTAAACTGAGACCTTCCCCGTCTCTCTGGGTCGCCTCTACAAGCCCGTCGCAGTTGTTTAAAGCTGCTGGATTGTGGATTTCTCTCTGAAAGACTCAACGACAGTCCAAAGGATGTGACTCTGAGTCTCGTTGAGGTCCTGGTGCCTCTCTGTGCTCCGCTAACAGACAACAACAACAGCAAACGCTAGTTAAAGATATAAACGAGCGGCTAATAACGCCAGAGAGTTCCATGAAAGCAACAACAAGGAACTTGTAAGTGTTTGTGAAACGTGAGCAAACAAGACCATCAGCGAACACACTGCTGTTTTTATATAGTTATTATTAATGCCTGTGCTCGGGTCCGATCACATATATCACATATAAAACCACATATTAATACATTACTTCATGACGATCCATCCTCTCTCTCTCTCACAATCTAGCAAACTTGTCCCAACTTGTCAAATAATGACGTTTTGGGACGGCAGCCGACTCAAACTAAAGTCTTTACTTGACGCGTTGGGAACAAATGTTCAGTCATTAACTCGTCAACCTCACGCAGATGGAAAGTCGGGTCAAGTTTTGTTGTCCACAAAACACTTCAGGAAAACCCAAAGGGCTCATACTGATTTGACAAGACAGTCACGGCAGTCAGACGGGGTGCATGGCAACACTTTCGGCTCAGCAGCTTCAGCGAAGATTTCATCTTAAAAAAGTGTGTAAATAACGTCTTTTCAAATCAGTTTGGGATCTCGGGGCTTCAGGAGACTTGAACTGCATCAGACCAGCTGTGAGGAGCCATTTTTACGTTTTTTTCCAGCTGATTTTTACGTTTTGAAACAAGTACCCAGCGACGTCAGTTGTGTAGGCGAAGGCTGCAATGCTGTTTAACTGTGAAGGTCCAGAAATATTTTGTGGACTTAGGAAACTTCACCAAAGTCATCGGCAGCCATCTTGGCAGCTCCCCAGTAGAGAACCAGAGCATAAAAACGGCGTGTTTACAATCAGATTTGATCAAAAACACTTAAGAAGTTTGGTGAAAAGTGCAAATATGGTTCATCTCCTCTCTCATAACGTCTCACACTTCACAAGCGTAAGGAGATAATGACTGAATTTCCACTTTTAGCTGAAACGAAGAAGAGAAGATGGGCACATTCTGCAGATCTGACACTGAGCTGAATGGGACGTGGCCCAGAGGAAGCCCTTCCTATGTTTACATGGGTGAATCCAGTCTGTGGTGTAATGAGGAACAGTTCCTGGGTGTTGGGTTGGTCTCCGTCTGATGAACCACATGCTTTCACAACATATTCACCCGAGGATTAATTACACTCCAATTATCACATTCCCCCTTCATCCATCCATCTCTGCTTATCTCTGTTTTACTGCCTCGCCGTCACCTGATATACGACGCTGCACTCACACCACACCTGCCTTTTTATTTTTCTGTCTCTTCACAAGTTCTGTTGTTTCAGGCTCATTACAGAACCGGAGGATTAAAGGCCGGACGGGCACAGAGCCAGATGTCAAACAGTTTATGTTCACGGCTTCTCAGGGTTGTCGAGGACACAACCAAACGATTTAACACTACAAAGGAAATCCAAATTCCCATTAGCGGCAATCTTCTAGAGGCTCTGTCAGCATTGTGAAATGGACTCATCAGCTGTGGGTGAGGAAGTATTCAGATCCGTCCTCCACCACAGTATGACTAACCATGTTTTCTCTCAGTTGGTGTCAACAGATTGAAGACAACTTTCCGCAGGTGAAAAATAAGATTTATTTATCCGAGCTGCCCGTGAATCTGCAGGACTCGGGTTTCTGGGCTGTGAAGCTGAACGAGCCTCCTTCTTTACTCCCGCTCACTCTGCTAAAACTGCGCCGTTAACTGCACCGCTGCTGCTGCGGTCAGTGGGCTTTACAGCAAAAGGTTAAAGTAATAAAGAGTTGAAAAGGTCGGCAATCAGGCCGTCGGCTGTAACGGCTGAGCGGGAGGTTTCGTCACAGAGAGTAAATCTTGTTGTGAACTTAATGAGTTTTGGTCAGAATAGACTGCCGGCATGTGATGGAGGCAGACCTGTGAGTGCAAAGGCACAATAACAAATCAGGGATTTCTGTGATGGCCAAAAGTATGTGGACAGGCAAATATTATGTACATCAGTGCTGATTATTTCCTCACCAGATGTTGGAGACATTCAAAAGGACAGCTCTCCCAAACATTATCCATCTAGACTGTTTTGGTGTTTTCAAAGATTTGGAGATAGTCTGGAGGTAAAACATAAAGCAAAATAAAAGCCATTTGCTGTAAAATGTAGTGTGTGTTGAACAAAATATAACCAAACAGACAGGAGGACAACAAACAAGGTCGTCATCGAGGTGAGACAAAAAACTTGACATCAAAAAACTGGCAGCGAAAGAAGCCGGAGGTCCAAATGACTCATAACTTCGAGTTGTGTAAAGACCTCCGCAAACTAAAGTCCATCATATTGGCCTCAGCGCAGAAAAAATAAAACAAACAACAACAAAACAAGCTGGTTAGCTTGGTGCTATATGTTACATTTGAGATGAAACAGATGTGTTTATGGCTAATATCTCAAAAAAAAAGTTGATCTCACAGAAAGAAACTCGAGAAGTTTGTGACAGTGCAGGATGTAATCATTAAATCTTCCTCAGCTGAGCTGTATCGTTAGCTAGCTTAATTATCGAGCTCTTGTCCGTGAGTAGATGTGCGCTTCCTTCTGCGTGATGCTACGTTTGACAGAGGGAAATTATCCACAACATCGCTGTTGAGCTTCAAATGAGCTTCACGCTTTGAATGTCACTAGCGCAGCGACGTCTAGTCTGGCATCTCTACGGCCGAGATTTATGTCTCCTCCATGAGCAGATGCGCGCTTCCGTCTGCGCCGTAGAAAGAAAATAGTTCCTACTTTATCAAAACCACTCGTCCTGTTCAAATAGTGTGCTTTTAAACCGACTTTACACTGGTTGGTATGGATGTGAACTGCATGTTTATCATCAGCTTCAAGTGCAACAAAGGACTATTAAGGGAACAACACCTCAGGTAGTAGAAATCTTTGTAAACCGAAGGCTGTAACTTTAAAGCGTCCGCACAGCCGAGTGCGGGGCGTGTGGACAGGGGGTCTTTGTCCTCGTACTGGGTGGAGTTCAGGGGAATCTGGTTTAATGACATGAACGCACACATGCCAAACACTGAGACTTTAACATGCCGCAGCCCCTCCCCAACAACTTCAATAACTTGTAGTGAGCACTATTCACAACTCATGGTGTGGTAGAGCTCCAAGGAAACATAGTGTCTTTTGTATTGTTCATTCTTTACACCTTGTATTTACTTTCTTTCTATTATATATTTACAAATGAGAGAAATAACATTAATAATAACCTGTTCTTCACAGCTGGATTAAATTGGAGCTGGTGTGAGATGTGAAAGTCACCTGTTGAGGTACAAAGTGCTATTGCGAGATAGGACCGCTAAGACTACCTGTTCAGTACCTAGACATCTTTAACACAACACTGTTGTTTCTTCACGCTTTGTAGATAATGTTACTTCATTTTCTGAGTATTTTAAACTTGAATTCGGGCCATATTTTACAAATTGCAAAGAACGTATTGGTCATTTCAATCCAGCTTTCAATTTTCAAAGAGCTGATAAAGCCAGGCTTTGTGTCAAATCAGAGCCAGCAAACTTATTCATCACATATACCCAGCACAGACCTGATGCAGGGTCCTGGTCTGGAACTTCAATAAACCTCCCCCAAGTGGAGTCGAGTGTCTGAAAAGACTGAATCAAACTCTGTCAGAGTCCAAACAGAAGCTGCTTTCTGAGACCAGACCTGGTCCCCCCCCATCAGACTGCAACACACATGCACTCTGGGCGGCACGCTCACATGCAGCTTCCTCAAAAAGCTGCCTCTGTGCAGGCCTGCTGATTCTGGATAAGGTAAATACTCGCTCCGGTCATTATGGCCCCTCTCCCTCCTCCTCCTCCTCCTCCCGTTCACCTCAGCAACAAGGACTGAGTTCAAGGTTACTCTGAGAAGAGAGAGGAGCCGTGAAACACAACCTCTGTCAGACAGCTGGAGTTCAAACACAGGACAGCAGCAGAGAGTCTGCTGCTTGTTTCACTGACCTCACATGTGCTTTTACCATCCAGGCGCTCATGTTTAACCAGCCTCTCTGGTTGATGGACATGATTTTAAAGGGTCTTAAAGGGGCAATTCGTAAGGTATGGCCATGATTTTAGTTTAAAACATTCAGAAAATAAAGATTATTATCAGCAGAGGGTGAACTAACCCTTTCGGGTCATTTGATCTCATCTTGTGGGCTATAAAGAGAGAAAAAAAATGATATCAGTGTGAAACAGTCACACCCAGCTCTTTTTTAGTGGTAAGCTTTCGTTCACTCGAGGGAGATCATTGTCCACATTTGGTTGTGACAACATATTGCAAAGTTCTTTTAACAAGTGGATTTTTGCCTTTTTTTTTTTTTGGTAGTTGATGATGGAGAGCAGCAGGGAACACGACAATGTTCTCAGCTACATGTTAGGCCATCAAATGCATCGATCTCTCACAGAGGAAGTGTGCAGGGAGACAACGAGTCACAGTGGAGGATGACAGAGTCGAGTCGACTTTCCTGCGGTGAGATACAACTTTTCTCTCAGCCTCTATCTGCGCTCGCACATGTGAGACAGGAGACTCGGTCTGAGATAAGCAGAGACCCAGCGGCACCTACTTTACAGAGGACTGTCACTGCCGGTGAGAAACACTCTGTGGGAAATACATGATAGCGCTGAAAAGGCTGTCATGGGTCAAACATGGGACGAAAGCCTTTGAAGAGACGGGATTTATGTGGACAGGGTGGGTGAGCAAATGTTTCTCAGAAGTGTCTTCTGTCATCCACTGAGGACTTATTGATAGATAACTGGAAGGAAAGACAGAGGACGTCAATAAACAAGTCAATCATTCGATCATTGATGATGTGAAGAATCAGACATGATGAACGTTACAAAACACCAACAAGCTACCAAACAAATCGAGAACATCTGTGATGAATTTCTGCCCTGATTTAAACAAATATAAATTCAATATCTATTTATTAATAAGGCTGCAACCAGGGATACACAGTATTTCAATTAAATTCATTCAAGTATTTAATGAATTTTTAGCGTTTTCTAATTCATTTTCTGTGATAGAAAGAAATCAGATGTATTTCCAAACAGACTGCTTGGAGAGCTTGTATTGGTGTAACGACCAGCAAAGCGACTTTTCGCCGACAGACCGCTGCTGGCATGGATAAATAAACTCTTTACATGACCAAACAGTTATGTAACTATGACCTTGGATATCAATCTAATTTTTAATTGAAAACCTTTGTGATTTATTCTCTTTTGAGTTAAGAAGAACTGAACACAGTGTCAGTATCCCTCAGTGGAGGAGAGGAAAGGTAAGTGATGATTTATTCATATTCAAAAATGTGTTTGTAATCAGGGGAACTGTCCACATCGTACCAAACGTGGCCCAAATAAATCAAGACGAATAAATGTAGACAAATTTGGGTGGAAATTAAGAATCTAGCAGCATCCAGTTAAATCCAGCAGATGTGGCCTAAACCACAGTCTTGATTTAGAGGAAAGGTTTTGTGTTTGATTGTAACTGAACACCTACACATTTGACGATCCCACATGTTAATAATTCATTTAAGTTTCATTGCAGACTGTCTCTATAATAGTCTGATGTTTCTTACTTCATATACTCTAGTAGCTTTGAACATTGGTGTATAACATGATTAATGATTAAACTAAAGGGGAATTAAATGAGTTGAAACACCTGAACTTTCGGTGCAGCAGTGCTGTGACTGAACTGAACACAGCAGCAAACACAGGTCAAACCATGTTGTGTCTAAAAGGCTTAAGTACAAGTAACTTAAAACTGTGATGAAGAACAATACTTGAGTGAATGTATCTGCCCTTAACCATTAAAAGAAAAATGAACAGGATTTGAGGAAGAGTTGGAGAACTATATCAGCAAAGCCTGAAGACCTGAGAAATGTTTTACAGATTTTATTGTTTTATTGTAGGTGAGGAAACAAAGTTCAGTTTCACAGAGCGACTCCTCGTCCTGGAATGAATCAAAGGTTGATAACAGAGTGAGTTCCTCTTTGTCCATATACAGTTTTTCCTTGTTCCCTCCCCTAAAGATAAAGAGTTTAAAAACGACTCATGTTGCTTCGATCAGAGCTCAAACTAGTGTCACGTCCAAGGGAGTGATACTGAATCAATCGTTGGCACTAAGAGGCGAAATGGCGCAGAAAGGAGTTCAATTGGACCGGGAAACTATCTCTTGTTCGATCTGTCTGGATTCACTGAAGAACCCGGTGACTATTCCCTGTGGACACAGCTACTGCATGAACTGTATTAATGATCACTGGGACAGAGAAGATGAGAATATCTACAGCTGCCCTCAGTGTAGAGAGACCTTCACACCGAGGCCTGTCCTGGTTAAAAGCACCATGTTAGCAGCTTTAGTGGAGGAGCTGAAGAAGACTGGACTCCAAGTTGCTCCTGCTGATCACTGCTATGCTGGACCTGAAGATGTGGCCTGTGATTTCTGCACTGGGAGAAAACTGAAAGCCTTCAAGTCCTGTCTGGTCTGTCTGGTCTCTTACTGCGAGAAACACCTCCAGCCTCATTATGAATCACCTATGTTTGAACACCACAAGCTGGTGAAGCCAACTGAGAAGCTGAAGGAGAACATCTGCTCTCGTCATAATGAGGTGATGAAGTTATTCTGCCGTACTGATCAGCAGTCTATCTGTTATTTCTGCTCTGTGGATCAACATAAAGGCCACGAAACAGTGATCGTGACAGCAGGGAGGACTGAGAGGCAGAGAGAGCTGGAGGGGAGTCGGCAAAACATCCAGCAGAGAATCCAGGACAGAGAGAAAGATGTGAAGGTGCTTCAACAGGAGGTGGAGGCCATCAATGGCTCTGCTGATAAAGCAGTGGAGCACAGTGAGAAGATCTTCACCCAGCTGATCTGTCTCATGGAGAAAAGACGCTTCGACGTGAAGCAGGAGGTCAGATCCCAGCAGGAAACTGAAGTGAGTCGAGTCAAAGAGCTTCAGGAGAAGCTGGAGCAGGAGATCACTGACCTGAAGAGGAAAGACGCTGAGCTGAAGAAGCTCTCACACACAGAGGATCACAACCAGTTTCTACACAACTACCCCTCACTGTCAGCACTCAGTGAGTCTACACACTCATCCAGCATCAACATCCATCCTCTCAAGTACTTTGAGGATGTGACAGCAGCTGTGTCAGAGCTCAGAGACAAACTACAGGATGTTCTGAGGGAGATGTGGAGAAACATCTTAGTGACAGAGACTGAAGTTACACTGTCTCAACTAGAGCCCAAGACCAGAGCTGACTTCTTAAAATATTCACGTGAAATCACACTGGATCCAAACACAGCAAATACATATCTGTTATTATCTGAGGGGAACAGAACGGCAACAAACACCGAAGATGAACAGCCTTATTCTAATCACCCAGACAGATTCACTGACTGGGATCAGGTCCTGAGTAGAGAGAGTCTGACTGGACGTTGTTACTGGGAGGTGGAGTGGGGAGGGGGAGCAGTTCAAGTAGCAGTAGCATACAAGAATATCAGCAGAGCACGGGAGTCAAATGAATGTAGATTTGGATGGAATGATAAATCCTGGTCATTAGATTGTGACAGTGACAGTTGTGACTTTTGGTACAACAATAACAAAACTCCCGTCTCAGGTCCTGAGTCCTCCAGAGTTGGAGTGTACCTGGATCACAGTGCAGGTATTCTGTCGTTCTACAGCATCTCTGACACCATGACTCTCCTCCACAGAGTCCAGACCACATTCACTCAGCCTCTCTATGCTGGACTCTGGCTTGGTTTTGGAACCACTGCTGAGTTGTGTGAACTCAAATAGCCAGAAATCATTTCGGGGACAGTGAGTTGAATTCTTTGTTTGAATCCTTAAACTTTTTTTGTCATCATGTTTGTTGCTGAGTGCTGATTGTTGTGGCATTTCATCACTGCACAGAGATCACCTGTCAATAGTTTTGACTGATTTGTTTGTTGTTGTTTGAGAGAAAGCAGCAGAGCTTCCTTCCTTCTGTCGATATTTAGTTGTCACCGTCTTGTACATTTTCAAACAAATTTGAAATCACATTCACATTTATTTGTTTGGCAGACCAAATGTTTTTGTTGTTTACCAAATCAACTTACAAATAAGGGACAATTAAAGTGTTATTGTCATGGTTCCTTTGGTGTCTTCTGGTTTCTTTTGTTTTGATTTCCATGCCCTCTTATATAAATTGTTGGAAGTTTTGGATGGCGAGGTCGACATGGTGGAGAAGCTAAAGGCCATAGCGGTAGCTCCATTGTCATCTGCCCAGCTGATGCTTGTTGGGTTTGGTCTTCTGATGGCGTGGCTGACACCCAGGCCGACACCAGCCAGTGTCCCTCAAATGGCAACCCAGTCGACACCTGCCAGTGTCCCTCAGTCGGTGGCCCGGTCGACACCTGCCAGTGGTTCTCAGTCGGCGGTCCTGATAGCACCTATTCCTGTTCCCCAGTCAGAGGCCTGACCGAGTCCTGTCTCAGCTCCTCGGTCGGAGGCCCGGCAGAGTCCTGTCCCTGCTCCCTGGTCGTGGGCCGGCCGAGGTTGGATGCTGCCAGTGTCCCTCCATCGTCCCCAGGCTGACACCTCCCAGTGGTTCCCTGTCGGCTCCCAGGCCGACACCTCCCAGTGGTTTTCTGTCGGCTCCCCAGTCAACACCTCCTTGTGAACCTTCATCGTTTCCCAGGCCAACACCTCCCAGTGGTTCCCCATCGGCTCCCAGGCCGACACTTCCCTATGAACCTCCATTGGCCTCCACCAGCCTCCAGTGGGTCCCAGCCCACGCCACATCCGCCGGCTTCCAGTGGGTCCTGGACCACATCCCCGACCTCCCGAGGGCTTCCGCCTTCGCCGCCAGCATCCAGAGGACCTCCGTCTTCACCGCCGGTTTACAGTGACTGCCAGCCTGTGCCTATGCCTATGCCGCCAGCCTCCAGAGAGTGCCAGCCAGTGCCTACACCTTCCCCGCTGGCTTCCAGTGGGTCGCAGCCCATGCCACTTCTGCCGGCTTCAGGGGATCCCAGCCTTTGTCTTCACCGCTGCTTTGCAGTGGGCCCTAGCCCATGCCTTCTCTGCCGGCTTCAAGTGGGTTCCAGCCCACGCCGCTCCCGCCGGCTTCCAGAGGATCCCAGCCTTTGTCTTCATCACCGGCTCCAGTGGGTCCCAGCTCACGCTTCATACGCTGGCCTCCCAAGGGTCTCAGCCTTCGTCCTTGCTGTCGCCCTCCCAAGGGTCTCAACCTTCGCCCCCGCTATCAGCCTCCCAAGGGTCTCAGCCTCCCCCCCCACCCCCAGAATCAGCCTCCCAAGGGTTTTACCCCTCGCCCCCGCTGCCAACCTCCCAAGGCTCTCAGCCCTCGCCCCTCGCCGTTGGCCTCCCAAGGGTCTCC
>JARJLU010001931.1:0-14539 GCA_030272975.1 Sparidentex hasta | reverse complement strand
TATATATACATGTCACTACCTGCTAATTAATTTGTCATTATTCTATTGGAAACAGACAGTGTAGTTATAAAATCAGCTTCTTTGTTCTCAATCTGCTCAAACTGTTTTTTTCAGAATAGGCAGCGCGGTAGTCAAGCAAGCGGTGTGTAATATGCATTTAAATGTGACTTTTCAAAGCATAATGTAAGTTGTGGTTTCAAGAAATAGTGAAACATACCCATCACATTTTCAACAGGCCCAGGGGGATCGATGCTGCATGAAAGACCTTTACCGCATCTCAGCACATCATTGTCAAACAACTGCCGGCAATGTTTATTACAATGGGCATATTTTGCATACAAACAAAACCGGGACACACAAGTGAAAATATTGCTTCATTGATCTTGAAACTTCATAGAGTACCGTTGAGACCAGGTAATAAACAATCCAATCATCATACCAAAAGTTTGAACTGTATGTCTCTGCAGAACAATGGATGAAACTTTACATTTCTTTACGTTTATTTCAGTTATCTCATAACAGCACTGTGATTTATGAAATGTTCTCTGCCTACATTTCAATGTAGCGCCAGGGCTGTGAAAAGGTAGGTTCAAATCTTAAGGCCCTTTGGTAATGGATGTTTTGATGGCACATACTCCCAAACAGAGTTACAACTGATCAAATCACCCAAAGAGGAAAAAAATATATATATATACATATCACAATAAAACAGATGAGTTGGAAGTCCCCAGGGGCCTGAGTTGTACGATTTATTCATCCAAATAGTCGCAAGAGTCTTTAAGGATTTTGAAATACCCTCAGATCAGCAGGAAGTTAGTAAAGGTCACGGGGGTATTTATATATTTTTTCTTGCAAAATCTTACACTGGTCTCTGTGACTTGATTGTAATTGTCATACGTGGAACACACAAGGTAAAACCAGCTTTGAAAGGAGCCGAAAGTTGTCCCACTTGACAGGAAGGGTGCATCTGATGTACTGTTTAAATAATTTTCTTTTGACTGATGAGGTTTATTTACCAAGTAAGGCCTACCTAACTCAGCATTAGGCTACCTGCGCAGCTAAACTGTTCAGAAACATTCCTGGAAGTCTTTGGGTGCGCAGTCCCTGAGTTGTGTTATCCGCAGGTCAGGCACCCAGCAGCTCGGGTAGGTAACAAAGGCAAAGTGAGGGTGAGGCAAACTTAACCGTGTGTGCGTCTGCCTGCTTTTTTCTACTTCTGCCATGTCTGTCTGCCTCCATTGGTTTCTATTGAGGCTATTTTTAGCCGCAGCAGACTGGTCACGTGGCATGAAGAGGACGTCAATAATGTTGTTGTTGGTGGGAGAAAGAGAGGGGGGAGAGAGAGGGGGAGAGAGGCAGACTGTAAATATGGAGGAGGTGAGACGATAGGAGGTGAGACGCGTCCTGCCTGGTAAAACTACATTGTCTTGCGAGGCGAACGCGCGGAGGAGCTCGCTCGCACCGGGGGACTCGCAACCGAGCCGCCGCGGAAACCGACGCCGGGAGAAGGAGACCTCTGCGCTAATACGCTCTCCAGGAGGACCCCGCCGACATCCACGGTACCGTGGGGTTTATGAGGGAGCGTGTGCGTGCGTGTGTGTACGTGTATGCGTGACTGTACGAGAAGGATATACCTACCGTCCGGCGGGTCGAGTTTTTCTTTTTCTTTTCTTTCTTTCTTTCTTTCTTTTTTTTGAGAGTGGTTGCAGATTGAGGGGTGACATTTTGTGCTTGCTAAGCCATTGGCTACACACCTACTATTCAGTTAACATCGCAGCTAACTTAGAAATAGTTAACCACGCTGCTGTCGCTACCTTGAGCCGACACCTGAGAGGCACGATAGCTAGCACCAGTCAGGTAACACTTCACAGCTATTACCTGCCCTCACACAATAGTCACCCGTGTGCCAGTAGTTACTGAGTGGGGGTTAACTGAACAGCTAGCTGCTATCAAGAGCACGACCAACAGCAGGCAACCTGAAGTTAAACTGCCACCAGCTTCGGTACGACCTAAAGCTTACAAAGCACAGTTAGTTAACACTGTACTCTGGTGGTTAGTGGATGGCGCTATCCAATTGAACTAGTAACCCATCAGCTATAAACAGTAGCAAGAGAGTAGTCCTCCTCTCAAAGCTTTAATGGTGGCTATAATTCATCGCTCACATACTGCTCTTCTTGAAGGTGTTCTGCAGCGTTCTGCTGACTGTGACTTGCGATGTCAAGTGAAGGCAGAAGCCCTCCTCTGAAGGCTCAAGCTAATGCTCAGCATGAAATACAGCAACCTTTTTGCTTCATGACATTATTCTCCATGTCACCTACCAGAAGATATTCACACCCTGTTGGTGTTTAGCAGTCATATTGCATATCAGTAGCTCAAAACAACAATACTGACTTTGCTGCTGGTGACATAATGGTTTGTAAAGTTGATGGGACGGCAACAGGGGAAGGCAGTTGACATTTAGTTCATAAGGTGTTTGAGCAGTGGCTAGGTGCAGGTGCTATACTATGGTACAGTCTGTGGTCCTTGAACTCAGTGCTAAGTACCTCGTCATGTTTTCGATGGGAGAAGCGAGAAAAGTGGTGGAGGTTAACTGATTGGT
This sequence comes from Sparidentex hasta, assembly GCA_030272975.1. Taxonomy (NCBI): domain Eukaryota; kingdom Metazoa; phylum Chordata; class Actinopteri; order Spariformes; family Sparidae; genus Sparidentex; species Sparidentex hasta. Next base: position 11,940 of record JARJLU010001931.1, on the reverse strand, counting down.
GCCTTCTTGTCAAAAGAGACTCTGACAGTGATTTTTGCCGGCTGGATAACAAAAGGGAGGGAGATGAGTGGGGCATGTGACTGTCTGGCTGTGTCCACACACTTACCAGGGTGCCCTGGAAGTGCGCTGGACCAGAGGGAGGGAAGTCAGTGGGCCAAGATGAATTAACAGTTCAATTAGCCAGGGTTGTGTCTGTCTTTTTCTTGTTGTTGGTCTGTAAAATGAACAGCCAGTGGCGGAGCTGATCGAGTGAAGCTCGAACTGTAGTTTCCCTGGTAAACACAACAACCTCTTGAGCTGTTGCAGCTGCAGTGACTCTGGGCTAGATAGGCAGAGCGGACTGGCTGGGTGTACTTAGGGTGGACTATCAGCTATTTAGATATGCAAGCCCAAACTGTCGTGAATATGTAACAATATTGCAAAGATTGCTGTCAAATAGATAAATGAAAGAAATGCGTTAAGAGAAATCATACATGAAAGATATTTAGTTTTAGTTTGTTTTATTTTGCAACATGACAAGTTCACTGTGGCGTTAACCACAATATCAACAATATTTGTCTTCAATATTTGAAATTTACCTGATTGCAAAACGTCCTCAGAAGTGAATAATGTGGATTTCTTAAGAATAGTAGTCAGTGATAAACGTCTTGGTGCCCAGGCCTGGGGGTGCAAACCATGGAGCGTCTAAAGCATGCCATACTTGGCCAGTGAAAAGAGAGGCGTTTGATGAGACTTGAAAAGCGAGAGGAAACGCTGCTTTACCTCTCACTTTTCATTTCAGCATCTCAGCATTTCAGCAATTTGTGACAGACATGAAGATAAAACACACAACAATCTTTCCTGTGCACTCTTTCTTTTACTTTCTTTTATTTACGTTCCCCCTCCAGCTTCCTCACTCTTTCAGGGAGATAGAGGAAAATCATGTCATCATATTTGTTGATAATTATCAAAGGCAAACGCCATGTAAGCAGACACACAGGAGCCGCGCTGCTGTAGCCACACATCCAGTGTGTCTCCAAATGTCTTGTTTAACCAACAACACTCAATAACCCAAACGTTTGTTATCATGTCAGATGAAGAAAAAATAGAAAGTCCCTGCATTGGAAAAAAATTAACTTTGCGACCATTAGTTTTGATATATCGCATGGTGGCCCACAATGACACAGTTGGATACATCTTTGCTATGTGGGCAGTTTACAAAAAAGAAGAAGAAACAATCAAAATGGAGGCCCAGCTGAGTTGGAGAATTTAGAAAAATAAACAGCCTTACTTGGTCAGGTCATGGATTTAGGTGCAATGGCAGATGCACTTCCTTTGTGCCGTAACACTGAATTTACCTTTTAAGACAAGTTGCGGGCCGAATTGCAAGCAGGATTTATGGGGAGCTAATCTACACATATAGAGAGTAATTTTTTCTGCTGCCCTATCAACTGCGCAATCAGTACTTAGCTTTTGCCACCTTAAGAGTCAGGATTCATAAGAGATTGACTGCTGGATATTTTGGTGTTGATTTATATAGTGCTGCTTTAATCTGCTGTACTCATTGACCATACTGTGCCATGCCTTGAGAGCATGATGATATAGATATATATCTACGATATAGATATCCTTTATGCACCAGCTTGTTTTTCTAGTGACAGGGGCACGCCAGCAACTCCATAACGTAATAAAGGGGCACTACATAGTGAGGCAAGCTGGACCCTTTTAATGCCATCACTGTGCAAGATTTCTGGGATATGAAGCGGGACTGCTCAAGTCCCACAATCGGATAAAAATCAGGAAACATTAGCAAGCAGATCATATATCTCATAAGACTACATCCAGATGACGTTAAATCTTTTTTTTTTTAAATTAATTCTTAATAAGTATAAATAGTTTTTTACAAAGCTGATAATGGAAGTTGCAGAGTGAGACATCTCACTTCTCTCATCTCTGTAGTGAATTCAAATTCAGTGTTGACTGAAAGTGATCGAATACTGCTTGAACAAAGACAGATGGAATAACTAGGGCTGGGACAACGTGTTGATGTAATCGGCGACATAAATTCGTTGACATGAATAATTTGCGTCAACATGTCATCCCAAACGATCAAGGGAATAGACGAATATGTGGAAAAGGTAGGACCCGTGTAGTGATGTGTCAGTCGTGAACGAATCAGTTTGAAGGAAACTGACCTGATTCCCCGTTTCACTTCTCGTTCCTTCGTTCCTTCGTTCATTCGTTCGTTCGTTCGTTCGTTCGTTCGTTCGTTCCTTCGTTCGTTCTCACAGAGCAGTTGCTGTGTTGTTCACTGTTTAGTTATCGTGGAATTTTAGCCAATGAGAAACAGGAAAGCGTAGCAACCGTTTCCATGAAAAAAAAAACATTTCTGTTTGTTCGTAGCTCATTGTTCTCGTTCGTTCACTGATTCCTCTCCTGGCGTTCTCCTTCGGTCAGTGACTCGTTCTTGGCTTGCAGGCTTTAGCTGTTAACTGTTGTGTTGTCTAAAAGTACACATAATCATGAAGTTAAAGCTATGTATTTACCTTGAACTACAGCGTTATGTTGACCGTTAGCACGATTGTGTGAGAACGAGGAGCGGAGAACTGTGCATGACACGATTCACCACTAAACGACGTTGTACCGGAAGCGCGACTGAACAAACGAACGACATGAATGATTCTTCCTTTCTGAACTGACTGATGGGAACTGAATCTTGACATTGAACGATTAAATCCACCTTTAGACCCGTGGAGGCTGAGAATCTCAACACTTCGCTAGCCCCATTGAACGCCCATATATTTGGGATTTTTTTGAAATTCCGTTAACTTAACATAACATGTATCCTGTGCCGACATGTAGCTTCTGTACTTTCAACATAAACAATACAAGGTAAAACAGGCTACCTTGTACGTAACGTTCGGGTCCTGTAAGGCGATTTTTAGCATGTCCGATTGTAGGGACGCTAACACTGACATAATTATGCCTGTGTCTTTTGGTCACACAGCAAGGAAATAACCGTACTATTTGGACAAGACGCTAGCGTACAATCTGAAGAGAAAGCTCTGATCTGTCTGCATTTTATTTAATTTTGAATGATCTTCAGGGCAGTGTTTAAGTGTTTAAATATAGAAATGTTTAGGCCAAAGAGCATGAGATTATGGGTCCTGAGCTTGGCTGTTCAATGCACTATTTCACATAGGCTAGACATACATAGGTAAGATTTTTTATTTTGGGTGACTTTTCTTATTATGTATTTTGTTAGATGCTACATCTGGCATCAGAACACATTATTTTGCACAATTGAATTCATCACACAGAATGCTCTAAGTGCCATGTTAAAGAAATGTTTAATAAATATTGAAATGAAATATTGAAAATATTAAAAACAAGAAATGTTTTGATATCCATACTGTGTGAATAGTTACATTGATCAAGTTATGTGAAATTACCGGTAATTGAAAAATGAATCATTAGATTAGTCGACTAATCGAAAAAAATAATCACTAGATTAATCGTTTGAAAAATAATTGTTTGGGACAGCTCTAGTGTTAATAAGCCAGCATCCTTAGCGTCAGTATGCTTGAGTCAGTAAACACCTATGAAAACTTCAAAGTCATTTGACATGTGAGTAAATGTTAGTTGTCCCCATTCTGATTTAAAGATAAAATCAGATGTTATAATGGGTGTTAGAAAAAAGACAGACAGGGCAGGAGGCTACGACACAAACTGGACACAAAAAAAGCTACTCTTTCTGGCTGTCCTTCCTTCCTTAAATTTACATTTACATATACATCCTCCTTTCCCCTTTCCATTCCTTTATTGCCTCCTTCCGTTATTGGCATCACTTTACCGAACATAACATATGCTCATAAATGATTCTTTGTTGTGTCACAGTTCAAGCCCTACTATAAAATAAAAGTTCACGATCAGCCGCAGTCCTTTGTTCCTGATAGTTGGTAGGTTCAACCAGACACATGTGGAGGCCAGAAGAACTTTACCGCTTATGTGCTGGTGAGCAACCATTGGAAATAAATGGGGAAACATTGTATCCAGTTCTCTTGGTAAATCCATGTCCAAAGGCCCTGACCGCCTCAGCATCCAGTTGCTGTTAGTCTCCTTGGAGGGATGGTGATGAGGGATTTGCAGTTCTATGATGCACAGGGGTCTGATCATACAGGTCAGAGGTCATTCCATTCGTTACATAAGAACTTAAAGGGCCACAACACTGAGTTTGCCTTCCAGTGTCCAGATTTTATTCAAGGCCTGTTCTATTTTGTTTCACTAGATGCAGGCTAACAATAAGCCTACACCAAGTGCTCTGATGAAGATACCCGATTGGTTCCCAGCTCATTTGACAGAGTGGGTTTTCTCATGAATTAGTGGAAACAGACCACTTCATGGCCAGTATGGACTTGGGGAATAATTACAACTACTAATAACTCATAAAACATTCAAATAGACATGTTACTATTGTATATATCTTTTAATATTTCTTCCTTAAATGTGTCAACTTGGGAAGTAGCAGTATAACACTGTATACAAGAACAGTGACGCTGTAATAATTAATTGATTGGTTGTCAACTATAAAGTGAATTGCCAACTATTTTGAAAATCAGCTAATTGGTCATTGTTGGTTAAATGAATATTCCTGTCAGGCGCTGGTAGAGACCAAACACAGAGCTAAAACATAAATACAAATTAATATTGTAATATATTGCAAGTTTAAGTGAAAAGCCATTAGAGTGCTGCAGGGGTGATGTATTTTTGCAGGCTAACCTGAAAGTTAGATTTCCCTGATTCCTTGTACAAAAAGCCTTTTTAAGTTTAATTTTGGATTATTGCAGAAAAATAAAGTCTGTGACAAAAAGAAATTTATGATACTTCCACATTTTTTTAGTAAAATAATCTCAACAGATGAACTCCACTTTTATGATTTTTGCGGCTGCATGACTTTAATGTCACCACCACTAAGCGTCTTACACTATACTATACAAACTTTACAATACACTGATAATACACTGACAATACACGGTCTACAAGTTGTAAAGTTAGAGTTAGAATAGTTTGCAGTTTAAGTCCACCTGTAAAGACGGATGAGTAAGAAGATAACTCTCCATGTAATGATGTTTAATGTCCCCAACACCCCCTGGAGTCTCATTTAGCACGCGATAGAAACCCTGCTTTTTTCTACATGTTTTCTAATTCAAAAATAGGGTGTTTACTGACAAGTTTTATGTTGTGAAGCAAAATAAATCTCCTTTGCTTATGTTAACCACAGACATTTTTCAGGCATTTAACCAAAAAAGAGTTTTACATGAAAAAAATAGCAAATTGATTGATTAATTGATTTTCCAAATAGCTGCTGATTTTTTTAAAACCCTATTTATCGTTACGGTGCTGCATTTAACTGCAATCTTAATATGCAGCCCTGATGTGTCCTCCGAAAGGACAGCTACTGTCTGTGTGTGTGTGTGTGTGTGTGTGTGTTGGAAAATGTGTGTTTGTCTCCTTTCTCCTTGAGCCTGCTTGAAGGGGGGGCAGTTTTTATAGATAGTCATGGTTTAAAAGTGTAGTGTGTGTGTGTGTGTGTGTGTGTGTGTGTGTGTGTGTGTGTGTGTGTGTGTGTGTGTGTGTGTGTGTGTGTGTGTGTGTGTGTAATGGAACAATATTAAGAGCGAACAAGAAATTTAGACACAGAGCAACACCCAGACTCCACATCCTGTTCTGTTGTCTTACTCTCTCACACTTGCTGTTTGTTTAGGGAAGAGGTGCTCAGGTGAAGCGTTACCACGGCAGCCAGCTCCCTGGTTGCCAGGCAGCACTTCCTGCTCCTCTCCAAAATGGGAGGGGCCAGGTATTTTAGGAAATGATGGTGTGAAGAGGTGTAGGAGGAGGCGGCAGAGAGGGAGGGAGGGAGGGAGAGTGACAGAAAGGGAGAGAAATGTATTTTTCTTGATGCTTTGGCAACACCGAGACGCATGACTCACATGTGAGCTTGTTAAATTTTCAAATCCTCATTCTTTCTTTCTTTCTTTCTTTCTTGCTCTCCCTCTCTCTGTTGATCTGCATGTCATTAGGCTAATGGAGCTGTTGGCTAGAAGGTTAGTCCATCACATCTAGTTAGCTCCATAACCTAAGAACACACACACACTGAGACGCACACAAACATGCACTCACCCACAGCTTTTCATCCCATTATCCAGGCCCTGACACTGTTACCAAGGCACCGGGCCCAGGTGCTGCTCTGACACAGACTTCCTGTGACTTTGTTCGAGAGTTGGCAGAGTTGGAGAAGAGCCGCATACAGAGCAGTCGGACCTAACTGGGCTAATTAATTATTCAGGTCTCAGATTTAATTCACTTTTAGCTTTTGTCATTTTCATCTTTCATTAGCAATTAAGAGTGTTCTGGCCAGAATATGTCTTAAGCTAATGATTGTGAATTTACCAACGTGACAACGTGGAGTAGCTTTAAACTTAATGCTTTTTAACTCAGTTACTGAGGTACATCAGGCACAAATATTCACATGTATTTGCTGACCATTTAAACCCTTAAGAATGTGAAATTAGTGATGTTGAAATAATTAGTTAATTAATTAATTAAAGCTTGAAATCCAAGGACAAAATATTTTCAGGATTAGTGTTGGATTTGTTGCATTATTTCTACGATTTTAGTAATAGGTTTTTTCTGATGTCCGCTCCATAATGTACACTAGTGGGGCATACTATTGGGGACACGCTGTCGTTATTAACTGCAGCTTTAAGATATACTTTGGTATTGAATCATGGTGACAAAAAACAAACAGCAAAAGGCCTATTTTACATGTTATTTAAATATTTACTGCAGAGCTGTTGTACTGGTTTGCATCAGATTGTACAGGTATAGCCCATGGACTGTGTACGCAAATCTACTCTGTGGATCTTTATACTGCACAACTGTGAACCAGTTTTGACTATTTCAACTGCACTTAAAGGCTAGCAGACAGTGGGTTCAGGTGACGTGTAGATGATGACGGCAATGATGATGATGAAGTATCTATCCTCCTCTTCCCCAGTTTGGGCTCAGAGCATGCAGATCTGTGTGTCTGTGTGATGTGTGTGGCGTAAAGTAGAAATTAGTGGGCATTTGAGTGGAATCAAAGGGTAGGACGAGAGGAAACTGAGCAGAACATATTCCTTTAAAATCACAGTACAGCTAAGTACTCTGAGCCTCACCTGTGTCAGACACAATCACATCCACTCACACACACTGACATTCATTCAAGGATGTCGGACTTGGTACATTTTTTCTGTGTAGCCTGTTCCTCTCTCTGACTCTGTCTCTGTCTGTCTCTCTCTCTCTCCCTTGCTCCCCCCTCGGTCACCCTCTACACAGTACCCACAGGACAAAAACAGTAGGGGGCGCCAGAGGACCAGGGTGCCACAGTATGCAACAGGGTGCGGCTTGATTTCTTAATGAGATATAAGTCCTGTTCAAACACATATGTTGGTTCAGGAAACAACACATGGAGGAATTGTCCAGATATTTAGACCAATGAGACATCAGTTGACTTACAAAAAATAAAGTGAATTGAACATAATTTAACCAGGAACATAAAAAACACAATATAAGAAAAACTCAAATTTGATTGATCCTCAGAGAGGAAATTCACATGCAGTGAGGTGAGAAAACAGATAAATTAGCATCAACACAATCAAAATTAGAAAACTGTGAGTAACCACATTCTAAAGCTATATGCATTATAATACCCTAGATTGTTTAAGTGGACTGTGCAAATATTTCCTCAAAAGATATTTAAAAGATCCAGCAGTGTAAATCTGGCAGCCGTGATGTGTTCACTGTGCATATTGTATTGTATGTGTAGGTTTAGATATGAATAACAATTACAATAAACCTTTGATATTTATTAAAATATGCAGAGTTTAATATAAGCAGTATAAGTATAAATGCACTATATGCTATATGATGATAATATATTTTGAAAAAAATTACCACTCTAACCCTGCTTTCCTCTGTTTTCTGTTATACTTAACAGTTTATCTTTGGGTTTGGGATTGTTGATCAGACTGAACAAGATGTTTGCAGGCATCAACCTGTTTTCTTGAAAACTGATAAAACTCGCTCAAAGACAGAGGCTGGATTGGATTTATTGAAGTAACATTATCAAGAACCTGAACAGCATGTCTCTAACAAAAAATGAGTGCCAAACTTAAACGTTTTCACACACAACGTAAAAAGACTGTAAAAAGTCTGGTTTAAAAGTCTTATCCATCCTCTGTCCATTATCTGTAAGCGCTTGTTCTCAGCAGGGTTGTGGGGGGCTTAAGCTGATCCCAGCTCACATTGGGCAGGTCATGGGGCACACCCTCGATAGGTTGCCAGTTTATCGCAGGGCTGAGAAAAAACAACCATTCAAACCAATGGGCATTTTAGAGTAACCAGTTAACATACGCCAGAGCACAGGGAGAGAAACCAGAGAGACTTGGGTAGAACGCGCAAATTCTACACTGCTTAGAATCAAACCCAGGACCTTCTTGCTGTGATGCAACAGTGCTGACTACTGCACCACTCCAAGATTTATTTAAAAAAAAAATAATAAAAAAATAAAATAATGAACATGTTTAATACAAGTTGGGCACACTGAAAAGAGATGAGAAAGTCTGGATATGAACTTATCATCAGAGACCAAAAGCCCTTACTGACCAAGGAAGTTCTCAGACGCAAATTCTCCCTCTGTAGTTTCCTTGCAAACGGCCAAACAACAATATACACTGAGGAGAACAGGAAATACATTTCAGTAGAGCTTCAGTGTGGCTTGATGGCAGACTGACTTTAACAAACTATTTTCTTGTAAAAACTAGCTACCTTTTCACTCATTGATACAAGGCACCGTAATTAGCCAGATTTTATTATTTTTTTTATTTCCTGAGAAATTAATGAAAATGTTGAAAAACAACCCTCTCTTGCAATATTAAAAAAAGTCTTGGATCTGTCCCTTTATTCAGAGCCACACCAAAGGTTAATGGGGTCTGTTCTGTGGAGCCAAATCAATACCCAGAGGGCTTGTTAAAAAAATAATAAAATAAAATTGGTTGAAAAAATGAAATTTTACAGTTTAAAGTTTTGATCCTGAGTTATAAATAAAACAAAAACATTGAACAGATTGTTTGCTTTCAGTTTTTATTTCACTTTCAGATGGTATTTTGTCATGTTCAGATTTTTTCTGCCATGATCTGGTAGTTGCGGCACCAATTGACAGGGGTGTGGGATTGTGAGTGACAGCATTTCCCAATTATGTTGCCTTCAGGAAATTTTGGTAATTGAAGAAACATGACTCAATGCCTTTATCGGCTATATTTTAATCAGTTTTATTTATATAGCCTAAAATCCTAATCACATTGCCTCAGCGGGCTTTACAATCTGTACAGTGAACAAAACCCTCTATTCCGAGCCAAAACCATATTGAGTTAAAAAACAACCTTTTAACAAGGGGGATAGGATGAAAGAAACCTTAGGAAGAGCCACAGAGGACGATCCCTCTCCCAGTATGTAACAGACATCGCATGATCAGAAAAGAACAACAAAATCAGAGCTGACAAATCGCATTGACAGAATATCTGTTAGAAATTACAATATATGTAAAGTTTGGTTTGTAGATCCAGGCGGACGACTGAGCAGGCTGAGCCACACAACCTCCTGTCCACTGTGGTGACCTGGAAGAGGACAAGCCTCACGAGAAAATTAGCAGTAAAAAAGAAAACATCAGAATGAAGAGGCATCACGATTTTTTTTATTTTTTTTTATTTTACAGAAGTACAGATAGAAGGAGATCATGAAACAGAGGAGAGTAATGATCCAGCTGAGCCCAGGGTATGATGATTCAGATCCAGAGCCAGGAGAGGTAGAACATCCAAGGGGGCCCTGGTCCATCAGAAGGGAACCTGAATGAAAAGAGAGGAGGGGGTGGACGGGGAGGAGGGAGAGGAGGAGGAGGAGGACGACAGGGGGTGGACAGTGAGAGAGTGACACAGCTTGCAGCTTGTGGAAACAGAAAATGAAAAACAAAAGTTTGAGAAATGCAATGTAAATCATTCCCCTGATTGCAGTGAATTAAGGACGAAGCTGTTTTGGCAGTTATCAATATATAAGAGCAGGAAAATACACCGGAGTATAATGTTTAACAGCTGATGTAAAAAAATATGTTTTCCATTTCCACGTGACTGTGAAGGTAACATCAGTCTTATGTGATGGTGCTGCAATTTCTCCATGTATATAATATGTATCTAGGATATGTATGTGAGGATTCGGAGGTGAAGCCTTGAAAATATAGATATCAGACAGATCAATAAAGAAAACTGTTGTCTTGTATTTTTCATTACGTCCTGTGGCTGCCCTTTTAATGTTTTTAAAACAAAATCCCTGTCTAACAATTTCAAGTAGACATGATATCATGATAAATTGCAGTTCTTCTTAGTGTCTTCTACATGAAGAATAAAATGTATGAAATATATACCATTAGCCTCAACTCTTACTTTGTAGCATCCTCAACCCCGTAATGTTTGCATTTTATGATTTATGATCTTACACTTTAGCCGAGGTGCTTTTGGTTTAGAAATGCTGAAAAAAATACACCTTCCATCCTCTTCAAATATTGGACCGTCACCACTTCAACATGGGGACAAATCCAACGATTGACACACCTGTTGTGCCAAGTTATGGTTTCTAAAGAATAGTTGGATGATTGCTCTCGGGGGAAAGGGCTTAATGAACAATCAACTGTTGTGTGGAGAAAGGCAGAAAAAATAATAATCTGAACAACTTAATTTTCTCTTTTGCAGAAAGGCTGACAGGCTGGAAAAAGTCTGATTCATCTGCCTGTCCATCGTCTGTCCTCCACCACATGGCCGACTCTGAGGACCCGCTTTAACCACACGCACGCACACACACACCTGTGGAAGGGTTGGGGAAGGAAGTCCAGGTTTCTACCTTCATGAATTCATCACACACCTCAGGTAAGTCTCTATCAAAGTGTCTCTCCATCTCAAGAGCTGCTGCGGTTAACACTTGTATGACTGGAGTGAGACAGGTGCTCTTGTGGTTTATACAGGTTTAACATATGAAGAAGTGTCTGACTGGTTAGCTGGTGGTGACATAGATAAGACACTGGGGTTGGCCTATGAATGGATATTGCTAGTTTGTTTCACTTTTATCTAGGCTTACTGCTACAAACATGAGGACAATATTTTTGACTAATGGGTGTACCCATACTGAATATCAATACAGAATACCATTCTTTTCTATAATCTAATTATTTATTGTGCCAAAGTTTTTACCACCTGGTTGAGTCCATATGAGCAATGTAAGCATTAGGGGGGTGAATTATTTCAATTGTGTGGTTATAAGAGCTCCAGAGATGCCAGTGTCAGTCCGTCAAGCCCATCACTTTTGTCCAGACTGAAATGTAAACAATTATGGGATGGATGGATGGCCATGGAATTTGGTACATCCATTTACATTGTATGTCCTGCTCAGGTGGAATTGGATTCAAGTCATACATAAAAGAGGACATCACCACACAGGAAGATTGTGATGTTATTTAGGAGGGCTGGGCCATATGGCCTTAGAATAATACTGAGATATTATTATTAAAATCAGATATTGACATTTTTGTCCCAATACCTTGATATCAATATTGTAACGACATTGAAGGGATCACAGTTGGTGCTTTCACAAAATATTAATACAGTGCTAAAAATAAATAGCAGTAATATGGATATAATGACTAAGTTGGTGAAGGCCAGTATTAAACAAGGAGACCAGTCTGCAAAGTTCATCAAATTTCATAATCTTACTTTAATGCAGCCTTTACAGCCACCAACAGACATCACTTGTAACATATCATGATATGATGCTATCCTAGATCTAAAACGACATATAAACTCATATCACTCGCTCTAC